>PVLC010000350.1:80510-230891 GCA_004027655.1 Graphiurus murinus | reverse complement strand
AAAATTGGAACCTGCTGGGTGTAGTGGTACAAGCTTGTAATCCCAGAACTTGGGAGACTGAGACAGGAGGATCACAGGTTCTTGGGCAGCCTCGGCAATTTAGCCAGGTTCTCTAAAACTTAGTGAAACCCTGTTTAAAATAACAAAATAGAGCTGGGGCTCAGAGGTTGAATGCCCCTGGGGGTTCAATCCCAATGCTGCATACAGACAGACAGACAGACACACACACACACATACACACACACACACACACACACACCCCAGGAGAAAAAAAAAAGTTTTTTTTTTTTTCTGTGTGAAATCCATGGTGAAAAATATTGATGAAATTAAAATATTTATTATTCTCATTACTTTATAGTATTTATAGTACTTAAGATATCTTAGTAAAAGGTTATGATAAAAATATCTACTCATATAAAATCATTACCTCTATAGTACATGCTTTTATATAACTTGAGTAGTTGAGTAGTATTCACAGAGAATACCTGTCTATTTAAATTGATATACAGGCACACAAATAGAATCATGCACTCACACCTAGAATAACACAGAGAAACTCTGAAAGATCTAATTTCAGCATATTAGCTGAAAGAAATTGTTTACCTTAAAAATGTACTATGAAGAAATGCTTTTGATCGGTAATGGGAAGATATATATATAGAGAGAGAGAGAGAGATCTCTATCTATCCATCTACTATCTATCCATCTATCTATCTACCTATCTATCTATGTTGGGTCTCATACTAAGATCCTACGCATTAAAGAGAAGCAAAGTAGATCAAATATCTGATGGTACTACAAATAGAACAGACAGGTAACTGTTGTGTTGTTGTTACTGTTGTTGCTTTGAGTCCTGGGGATTCAACCAGGAGTCCTGCCTATTCTAGGTAGTCACTCTACCATGGAGCTACATCCCTAGTCCCCAAAGCAGACAGATAATTCTTAATTGTCTATAGAATATATAGACCTACAATTAAGACGAAGAAGGCTTTTCATAAAATAATTTAAGAAATGTCACCTACTAAACAGAGAGGAAATCTTTCCCACTTTAGTTTCCATCTTAGTTCTAGGTTTCACTTTGGGGACCACATACAACAGAAGCTCAATCTGTTTCCAGGCTAAACATTTCCAGTTCTTTCAAGTATCTACATACAACATATTGCACACTTTGTAACCTTGTACTAGTTCACATTTCCACATATATGGTACCTGCAAGAGAGCACAATCCTCAGGTATAATACAATGGAGACACTGTATCTTTCATTAGAGTTACAGTATTTTTAGTAGCTTAAGTGTGCCTTTTATAAATTACTTTCCTCAGATAGTTTTCCTTTATCTTTTTTTTTTGTGTGTGTGTGTGGTACTGGGGATTGAACTCAGCGGCATTCTACTGCTGAGCTATACCCCCAGCCCTATTTTTCTATTTTTTTTTTATTCTTTATTTTGAAACTGAGTCTCACTAAATTGCGGAGTGCCTCACTAGGTAGCTGAGGCTGGCCGCAAACCTGTATCCTCCGGTCTCAGCCTCCTGCATGCTGGGATTACAAGTGTGTGCCACCACGCCCGGCTTTTCCTTTATCTTGAATGTATATTTTGGCTTTTATTTTTATCATATGATACAAGTACAGGATCTTACACTTCATCTTTCAGGACAAGATTCGATCATGCAAGACTCGAACTTTGTCTCTTATAATAGGAAATGTAACATCTTACATTTGTTAAGTATACTGAGTCAAGGGTCAGTTAGATAACATATCCACCAGGTTTATGCCATATGCATACCTAGTAAACAAGACTTTCACACTTCCATCTTGAGGCCAAGGCTTGGGATAACAGAATTTCTCCGGGGGTAAATTAGATAGCCTCTGATGCATAGCATCCATGAACTTCAAATCTAATCAAGCATCTGTTCATCTAGTTATTTATTTATATATTATTTATTTATTTATTTATTGTGGTACTGGGGATGTAACCCCGGGACATTCTATCTCTGAGTCCTATTTTATTCTTTTATTTTGAAATAGGGTCTCACTAAGTTGCTAAGACTGGCAACTAACTTGTGATCTTTCTGTTTCAGTCTCCCAAGTACTAGGATTATAAGGGTACACCACTATGCCCAGCCTACCTTATTTTTTACATAAAAAATTCATCATTTTGTGTACATATTTTCCATTTTTTACTAGTCTAATATATGTTTGCCTGTTATATTTCTTCAGCTGAGGGGTTTACTCTGTGTACACAATGGAAAGAACCCATTCCCCAAACAACTGTGAAATGCTTAGGAAAAAAGGGAACTCGTTAAACTTAACATCTATTGGAAACTCATTGAAACAGTTAATGACCATGTGTGAAAACTGGTGCTCATAAGGAAATCCACAGAGAATTTCCAATGAGTCACCAACTAAAACCAGGAAAAAAAAATCTTAAAATAGTAATGGTAGTATTATTCTTTCAAGAAGAGAAAAATTCAATTTATCCTCTAGAAATTAGTTACTGGCTTTGACCATTATAAAGTTTAGGAAACAAAATGGCATAAGATAGCAATTTTACTATTGAAATCCTGATTAAAAGGATAATTTAACATGTGGACTTAAAGATAGCTATATCAACCACTGCCACAAGATTTTTCTACATAGTCTCCTCATTCTAAAAAGACATGAATAACTTCAAATTCTGTTTATCTCTCAAAACCAGGCTGTGGAATTAGAGATTTTTAATTGCAAAGTAGAACCCATGATGCTTTCAAGAGGGTTGCAAACTCAGACTTCGGTCAGACCAGTGAATTTCTTCAAAAGGCAAAGCGATTTAAAAAAAAAAAAAAATCTCTTTAATTGTAGTAAGACTCATCAACCTAGAGAGATCCTGTTTCCAAATAAGAAACAAAATCAGGGTGGAGATGTAGATCAAATGTAGAATGCCTCTGAGTTTAATACCCAGTACCACACCATAAACAAACAAACAACAACAACAACAACCCCTCTTTCAAAGACACAAACTGCTAAAGTCAACTCTTACACTTACCTCATAGTAACTCCGAACTGCATTGCAAAATGCTTCATCAGCTACAATTTGGGTTTCCCCATTGAGGAAGGCCTGGAACCGTTCTTTAAGTAACTGCAATTGTTGTTTGTTAAGCTGCAAGAAAAATAGAACTAAGCTGACAAACGAACCAACCAATGCATGACATATAATGATCATTAAACATTATATTTACTGTATTCATATTAGATTTGGCACCTATGGTTAGCTTTATGGTAAAGAAAAATGAAAGCTAAAATATCTTGCTATTTGTATTTATGGCTCAACTTTAAAATGTTTCAAGCTACTTCCCCATGGACTGGATTTCAAATTTCTACCCCAGACAGAATTCCTGTAAGTAGTACCCCAGTCTCTTCCCAGAGGCAGAGAAATTCCAAAATTTGGGTGAGAAATTAACTACTGTAAAAAATTGCCAGTCATTCTGAGTAAAGAAAGAGTGTGCAAGAACTCTTGGAAATACATGGACATAACCTTGGATAAGAGGAAATAAGAAGGAAAGCTCTAAGGGATAGAAGGGACTCTTACAGGGAATTTTCTGGGAAGAATGAATATTGAGTGTCAAAAATTTGGATTCAATCAACAAACACACATCAGTTCCTGAGTTGAAATAAATGGAGCAATGACATGGAGACCAATCCAAAGGGGACAGAGGCAACAGGTGAGCAGGGAATACATCTTCAGGATCATTGAGGGAAGAGCTCGGAGCCTAGGAAGGGGAGTGTAAATCTATAACCAGACGTCCTCACCCAGGATCTAGGTCTTGTAATTCTTACTGAGGGGTGGGTTATATATACATGGGCTATGACTTACCAACCTTCCCCTCTAATCAACAACTATAAGCAGGGTTAGCTACTTAATCTGTAAGATCCAGTACAAAATGAAAGGAAGGGACCTCTTATTTTAAAAAAAAATACTAAGAATTTAAAGGCAGTGACAGAATGTTAAACCAAGTGCAAGACCTTTCTAAGCACTCGTCTCTGTGCAGCTGCACAGGCACGTGCACAGCAAGCTCTTCCTGACTACGAGGCATACACTTCACTGGAGGTGTGTCTGATCATGCTAAAGCATTGATTTGATGCTTAGAGAGAAAACAGTATGGTTTTGTAATAACACATCTTGAAATACATAAACAGCAAAGCAGTGATCCTTCCATTTCATTCTGTCTTGATCAGACCTTGTTAAAGAACTCAGTCCAGTTCTGGGATCTACAGAGATGTGAAGCATTTGGAAACATGCTGAGGATAAAGCGATTAAAGGATTAGAAAAACTAAACAAAATGGGCATGATTTGGCTTCAAAAAGGCGACTGATGTGAAATAAGTTTAAATCTGTTCAAAAGGCTTATTAAAATGCCATTCAAATATAAGAAAAGCTCTTTCAAAGAAAAAAAAAACAGGTTTTATTTCAGAGTCTAATAAACAAGACAGTTCATAAAGAAACTGTTGCTGGTATTAACAGGATGATAAAGTGTCCCATTTTACCCAGGTGTAAAAAACCCTCTTGCTCTGAGTAGTAAAGAAAGACCATTCCATTTCTTTTCTAAGGTTATCTCCTTCATTTGAGGGCATGCTAAACCGGGCTGAAATGCAGGAACATCATCATTATGTTGCAATCTCTATTTCTATAATATGAAGAAATGAAAGGCTATGTGTGTGTGTGTGTGTGTGTGTGTGTGTGTGTGTGTGTATGTGTGTGTGTGGTGTTGCTGGGGATTGACTTTAGCGCCCCAAGCATAGTTCACAAAAGGGACCAGATAGAACTGGGACAGCAATTGCTGAGAGTGAGGCAGCTAAGAGTATTTCATTTCCAAGCCCTGAGAATCGCTAAAAAGGGCTTCACCTTGTGCCACAGTTCCTTAATAGATGGATCTTGAGCAAGGCTCAGTCTGCTGGAGTCCTGCAAGGCAGACGATTCCAAAAGAAGGAATGCATGGCATACCCCACTTTGCATTATTATACTCTGGAAATTTGAGGTGCTTTGGGTTTTGCTTTTACATAAATTATAAAGGAAAATTTCTTAGAAATATGTGGCCTGACAGATACTGATCTCTTAGCTGAAAAAAAGGCAGTGCCTTGAAACAACCCAATTCATTAACCTCTTACAAGCATTGGTCTAGAAACAGGCTTCGCAAGTTTATCTAAATAGTTACTACAAATATTCTTTTGCCCATTCCCACCTGGTCTCCCTGGAATTTTACAGGATATATTAACCCTCTAGCTACCTGAGGTAAGATAAAAATACTGCTTAAAGGGGCTAAACAAATTGTAAAGATTTAAACTAATGGAAAATAATTTTTATATACGTGTTGTATTTTTAAGAATTTTTATGTACTAAAAGAATATATATATATATATATATGTTGTAACCTTGACTGGTTAAGGATGACCTTTGGAGGAACATGTCTGTGGAAATTCCTGTTCTATATGCCTTACTGGAAAAAAAAAAAAAAGTATAAAACAGCGACTAACAATAAAACAGATACGCTTCTTCACTGCATTTGGTGTGAGCATATTCTCGCAACCTTGTCTGAATCCACACCTGTTGAAGGACCCTCAGCCCCACTGCCTCGAGGGCTGGTCCCTGGAAACCTTGCAAATCAAGTGTCTGGGTAAAATAACAGAAAAATGAATGTATGTGAAAATGACAATGAACTGGAGGGGACCATAATGATCACTTATTCCCAGTTTTGTCATTTGAAAATTACTCAAAAACCAGAACTTACGTATTTTTCATTCAATTTTGTCCTATTGAAGGCAGTTTATTCTTTAAAAATTCCTCTAAAATGTTATCTTTGCAATATCTGGTTTACGAGTATTTAAGTTCAGTTGTTTTAACAGTTATTTTTGGTAATTATGATGTGGAAAATTCATAAATATGACTCAAATAATGGAGAGTATCAAATCATCTTCTTGGAAACCCCAGCAAAATTGGCATAGATCACAAAACATACCAGAGGCACATGGTTAAATATCAGGCTTCAGATTTTATATATAGCAAATACCAGTTACATTTAAGACATAAAATGGCATCAAATGTTACAGAATACATAAAAGGCAATAAATGAATAGCTTATTAGTATAAACAAGAAATTCATATTTGCACATGGGCAAGATAGGGAGAGAAAAAGGAAGTTAAACAAAGTATAGCACTGGGGAAATCTGTTAAAAGCAGAGTTTTCTAAAATCTATTCATAATATTATCAAAACAAACTATACTATATACCAGTAGATAGACCAGTGGAGGAGACCCAAGAAATAGACCCAAAGACAATGAGAAATGTGCTATAAAATGCCCACATAGCATCTCAAAACAGCAAATGGGGTATATTCAAAGAATGATGTGAGAAGAGCTGGTAGCTGTCCAGAAAAAGAAATTAAACTGTACTATAATTCACCATGTCACATATTAAGTGGATTAATTTTTTTTTTAAATAAAAAACTAGGAAAAATATGGGAGAATTTCTTAACATTAAATATGATAAAGACCTATCTATAACTCAAAATTTACAAGACCATTTAAAAAGAAAGACAGCTGCAAGTGGGTATTTCTCATGAACAAAAATGTGAAAGTACTCAATGACATAATACGAAACAATCTACCAATAGGTAAAATGAAGTATACACCATAACCAGGTAGTATTCATCATAGTTATGAAAGACTGATTCAATATTCAAAATTAATTAATGTAATCTATCACATCAATAAGCTATAAAAGAAAAATACCACATGATCATATTAGTATATATAGAAAAAGCATTTGACAAAATCCAACATTCATTCATGATTTTAAAAAACCCTTGTGAACTAGAAACATAGAATAACTTCCATAACTTGATAAAGAACATCTACAAAAACCTAGGGCTAATATCATACCTAATGGTGAGAAATGAGCAACTTTTTTACTAAGACCAAAATCAAGATGGGCCCTCTAACCTCTGCTTTTTTTTTTTTTAATAGAATTATGAAAATAAGTCAAAGAAAGTAGATAAAAACAGCTCTCCCCCTCATGGGGGCAGGGGTTGCCGAAAGACAGTAATCACTGAAGGTTTTGGGAGGTGGGCTTTTAAACCTTATTGAGGTTCTCCATCAGCTCTTTTATGATTAGTTAGAATTAGGTTTGGGGGAACCAATGTCTTTTGACTAATTTCAATCCTTAATTTGAATTGTTATCTGTAGGCTGGTGAGCTATGATCTCTTGGAGCCTACTAGTCTCTCATCTCCCCCTCAAATCATAGAAGGTGACAGAGATTGCCTTTTGTATTCCCTGTACCCAGGTCTTCTGCTCAGTTTCATGTCCCTCCTCTGCTGAACTGACTCTGACATTAGGCAAACTTTGCTTTTCAATAAAACGGAAGTTCTAGCTAATAAGAAAAATAAATAGAAGCTATACAGATCGAGAAGGAAGAAATAAAACTGCTTTTCTTCATAGATGACATGAATACCTAACATAAAAAGTCTAATAATAACAAAAACGGGGCCTGGAACTACTAAGCAGTTATACCAAGGTTGTTGTGTATAGGATTGATATGCAAAAGCCAAATGCTTTCCTATATGATAGCAATGAACAAGTGGGATTTTACATGTGGTGGGGGGGGCACCCTAATGCACATGATGCACTTTCACAAACATATCAAAGTCAATCACTAAACTGACCTGAGAAGGAGGGAGTGTGAGAGAGTGGGGCAGGAATTGGGGAAGGATTAAATGAGAAATGTGTGCATGTATGCCTTTACCAGCTTGTACCTAACAAAGATGTATGATTACAATGTACCAATTTAAAAAAATGTATAAGCCAAAACCATCTGAGAGGCTGTTTCTAATGCCTGAAAGCACTTAACTTGGCAAAACAAAAGTAGTGAGCAATTTGGCAATAAATGGACATATACTTGATACTGTCAATTGATTGAAATTATAGATATACCCGCGTACATTCAAAATGACATGTATAAAATGATTTAATTTGCATTCTTTAATACAAAATGGAAACAACTTAAGTATTCATAAATAGGACAATAATTGTTATTTTCAAACAATGGTATACTATTAGTTGCATAAGATAATGTAAAAGCTCTCTATGTACTGATATGAAAAGATTTCCAAAATACATTGAGGAAGGAAGCAATTTAGACAATCCTATGTAAAATAAAGCACCATTTACATATAAAATGGGCAAAATGAGAACACAAATATAAGTTTGCTTTCATGTGCAGTCAGAAACTGAAAAATGGCTTTGGGAATTGAACAGATAGAAAATAAGGGTGAAAGATTTTTCGACCTATATTATTTGAGTTTTAAATCACAGGAAATTACTATCTACTCAGATTTTAATCCATTTAGATTTAAAATAAGCTCTAACTGAAAATCACACATCTTTTTATTATTTAGTTAGTTAGTTTGGTGCTGGGGGTGGAACCCAAAGACATTCTACCTCCAAGCTTCATCCCTAGCCCTATTTTATATTTTATTCTGAAATAGGGTCTAAGTTGCAGAAAGCCTCACTATGTTGCTGAGGTTGGCTGCAAATCTGCGATCCGCCTGTCTTAGCTCCCAAGTACCAGGATTACAAGTGCGTGCCATCATGCCTGGCTCATTAATTTTTATTAGTGCATTGTACTTATACATTATATGTCCATAAAGAAGAGAAATCCTAAATGAAAGGAGTCAATAAACAATTCCACTGAAGCTATCACTAATAGAATAGACCACATGGAAAACAGGGTCTTAGCTTTTAGAAGACAGTATATTCAAAACTGAAAAATAGAGTCATGAAATTAGAAAAAAAAATGAGCAGGATCAGAATATCCAATAATGGGATAATTTTAAAAGACCAAACCTAAGAGTAATTGGCATTGAAGGCGGCAAAGATGTCCAGACAAAAGGAATTAATAATCTCTTCAGAGAAATAGTATCAGAAAATTTCCCTAACTTGTATCAAGATGAGGACCATGCAAATACAGAAGCCATTCAGAACCCCAATCAGACAAGACCAAAGAAGATCATCCCCGCACCACATTATTATCAAAATGTCCAACATTAAGAATAAGAAGAGAATCCAAAAAGAGTCAAGAGCAAAAAACCAGCTGATATTCAGAAGTATATATATATTACTCCAGATTTCTCAACCCAAATACTAAAAGCCAAGAGGGCCTGAAGTGATGCATTTCTAACTCGTAGAGAAAACAACTTCCAATGAAGACTACTATATCTAGCAAAGCTACCCTTCAAAACTGATGGAGAAGCTGGGCATGGTGGCGCACGCTTGTAATTTCAGCATTTGTGAGGCTGAGACTGGAGGATCCAGGTTCGAGGCCAGCCTCAGCTGCTGAGTGAGACCCTGTTTCAAAATTAAGAATAAAAAATAGGACTGGAGTGTAGCTCGGAGGTAGAATGTCCCTGGGTTCCATACCCAGTACCACCAAAAAAGAAAAATAAAATTGATGGAGAAGTAAAAACTTTCCAAGATAAACAGAAATTAAAAGAATTCATGATGTCCAAACTAGCGCCTGAGAAGACACCAAAGAAATGAACCACAAAGAAGAAAAACATCTGAACCAAAGAAGGAACGAACACCACCCTTTGAACTAAATAAAGGAGAATATTGCCTCAAATACAATTCAATTAAAAATGACAAGAAAAAAAGCCATTTTTCCGTAACAACACTGAACATCAGTGGTCTCAACTACCAGTTAAAAGACATTGACTAGCAAATTGGATTCAACTCATAGTCCTACTGTCTGCTGCTTGCAAGAAACACAACATATAGGGAATGAGATTCATAAACTGAAGGTGAAAGGATGTAAAAAAATTTTTCCATGCAAATGGAGGCAGAAGGCAAGCAGGGGAGGCTACCCTCATACCTGGCACAAATTTTGAGGCAAAATTTGTCAGAAGAGACAAAGATAGTCACTTCTGTATTGATAAAAGGAGCCATTCAACATGAAGAAATAACCATATTAAATATTTATGCTCCTAATATTAGTGTATTTACCTATGTAAAGCAAATTCTTCTTGACTTGAAAACCCAGATAGACCCCAATACAGTAATTCTAGGAGACTTTAACACACCTCTTAAACTATTAAAGATCAGTTGTCCAGATAAAAGATTGTAATGATACCTCAGACCTAAAGAACACTATAAACCAGTTAGCTGAATACACATTCTTCTCAGTTGCCCATGGAAACTTCTCAAAAGACTATATTCTAGGCCACAAAATAACCACTAGCAAATTAAAAAAAAATCAATTCTGGTCTTCTTAGATCATAATGAACTAAAGTAACAATCAACAACAAGATCCAGAGAAATTACACAAATCCATAGAGATTGAATGTTAAGTTACTAAATGAAGACTGGATCAGAAAAGGGGAGAGATTTAAAAATTCCTAGAATCAAATGAAAATAGAAACACACCATATCAAATCTATAGGACACCCTGAAGGTGGTGGTAAGAGAAAACTCCATCGCATTAAGTGCCCGCATAAGAAAAACAGAAAATCTCAAAATAATTGAATGATGTATCTCAAAGTCCTGGAAAACAGGAACACCAATGCCAGCAGAAGGCAGAAAATAATCAAAATCAGAGCAGAAATTATTAGGAAACAAAACAACAACAACAACAAAAATCCAGAAGATCAACAAAACAAAAAGCCGATTTTTTGAAAGGATATACAAGATGGACAAACCCTTAGCCAACCTAACAAAAAGAGAAAAAGAGACCCAAATCTCTAAGAGATTAAAATGGAGATATCACCAAAGATTATGTGGAAATCTAAAACATCATTAGAAACTATTTTGAAAATGTATACTCCAATAAAATAGAAAGCTCAGAGTAAACAAATTCTTAGACACTGGCAATTTGCCTAGGACCAAGAGAAAAGAGAAAACCTAAACCAATAGAAAGCAAAGAAATTGAAACAGCAATAAAAAGGTATCCCATCAAAGAAAAGTCCAAAGCTGAGCATGGTGTGGTTGCACATGCTTTTAATTCCAGTACTTGTGAGGCTGAGACAGGAAGATCCCAGGTTGGAGGACAGCCTCAGTAAGTAGTAAGACTCTCATCAATCTAGGGAGACCCTGTTTCAAAATAAAATATGGATGGTGGTCCCTGGGTTCAATTCTCAGATAAGGAAAAAAAAAAAAAAAAGAAAAGCAAAAAATCAAAAAATTCCAGGGCCAGTCAGACTCCCAGCTGAATTCAACAAAACTTTCTTAGAAGAAATAAGTCCAATGCTTTTCAAATTATTCCGTCAAATAGAAAAAGGAAAACAACCATACCATTCTATGAAGCCAGCATTACTATAATCCCCAAACCATATAAAGATACTATGAGGAAAAAAAATACAGATCAATATCATTGATGAACACAGATATAAAAATTCTCAAATTATTAGCAATTCACATGTTGAACACTTTTTCATGTATTTTTTGGCCATTTGTATTCCTGTTTTGAGAAATATCTATTTAGTTCAATTGCCCATTGATTGATTGGATTATTTTTGGGTTTGTGGGTTTTTTTGATTGAATTTTTCCAGTTCTTTATATATTCTGGTTTAGTCCCCTTTCAGGGGAATAGCTGGCAGAGTCTCTTCCAATACATAGGCTTTCTATTTAGACTCTTGGTTAAATCCTTTGCTGCAGAGAAGCTTTTAATTTGATCCCATCCCATTTTATTAATTCTTGGTTTTATTTCCTGAGCTTTAGGGGTGTTACTGAGGAAGTGTCTGTGCCTGTATGTTGGAGAGTAGGTCCTATGTTTTCTTCTAATAATAACTTCCACATCTTTAAACTCAAAACGGTTAAGATCTAACAAATAGTTTAAGTGTATCCTGTCCGGTCATTGGACAACAGACCAATTGACTTTTCAATTCTCCTTTTTGGTCAAAGACTTGACTTTATCCATATACTTTTTTTTTAATATTCCAAGCATGAGGATTTTAAAGAAAATTAGCCTAACAAGGAGAGGAAAACCCATGGAAATAATCCGGTTCAAAATGCTAATCAATATATTAATCTACAAAACATATACCAAGTTACCTCTCAGATTCTTTTTGAGCCTATTAAAACACACACACAAATCCCAGCACTTGGGAGGCTGAGACTGGAGGATCCGGGTTCGCAGCCAGCCTCAGCTACCTAGTGAGGCCCTTTGCAACTTAGGGAGACCCGGTTTCAAAATAAAGAATACAAAATAGGGCTGGGGGGTATAGCTCTGAGGTAGAATGCCCCTGAGTTCAATCCCTAGTGCCGCAACACACACACAGACACACACACACACACACACTCACTGCACTTTTATTACCTCAATGAAATCTATTCTAACTTTGGACAGTTATAAAATATTGAAGTCTGCTCCCTTTTGGCTTCATAGTACTATCTATCCCTATTTCTGTACTATGTGACAGATTAAAAGTTACTTTCTTTAACATAGCAGTTCGAGTCTTGCTTATTGATAAATATTTTCTAGGAAAATTTTCCCAGCCCTCTATCCCATTCAAATTTCCTGTGTACTGTCCTAAAGATACACTCCTGATTGCCCATAAAATAAGTATGTTAAATAAAACTGAGTACATGAAAGCACTCTGAAGGTTCTAAGATTAAGTAAATGAAACTTGTCATGATAGCAACATCCCCTTGGTAGCAAGATCCTAATTCTCCTAGGATAGCGTGGCCAAAACAGAAATAAGTGAGAGAACCACCTCCCACATTGTAAGCATTCTATGTCTATTAATTCAACCTAAAAACCAATTAACTCTTCTTGGCAGCCACATCAACTGACTCACATCATGCTTATAATCAACAAAAACTTATAAAACATTCTTACACATTTTTCATTAAGTCATGTTTCATCTTGCTAAATTTATTTTGTCTACTGTTGTAGCTGCTTTAGAATTTTTTTTTTTTTTTTAGAATTATAGTTCCTCCGCCCTACGTCCACAGAGCTGTTAACTTTGTTATATCCACTAATACAATAGTCTTACCCATATTCTTTATCCAAGTCATTATAAAAATATTTACCAGTTCAGGATTGAGGAAAATTCCCGAGTTCTGCAATCACATAAGATTCCTTCACTTTGATAGATTAATATTCTTTGTGGCAGTTGATTTTATTATTATTCAGCCTAGGTTTTAATTTTTCTCATATTTTGTTTCATATTTAACAAGGAATGAATAAAATACTTTTTAATATATACCTTTATTGGTGCATTATAGTCTCACATCATAATGTAGTTCAGAGTGATAGTGTTATACATGCACACAACCCTTGGTAAATCCCCCCCAGCTCACTGTCCACTCCATTGCCTTTCCCATACATGATATTGAAACACTTTTAAAATTTAAATAAGCCGGGCGTGGTGGTGCACACTTGTAATCCCAGCATTTGGGAGGCTGAGACCGGAGGATCCGGGTTCTCGGCCAGCCTCAGCTACCTAGTGAGACACTCCGCAACTTAGTGAGACTCGGTTTCAAAATAAAGAATAAAAAGTAGGGCTGGAGGTGTAGCTCGGAGGTAGAATGCCCCCGAGTTCAATCCCCAGTACCGCAAAAAAAAAAAAAAAAAAAAAAAAAAAAAATTTAAATAAAACAATTGATAAGTAGAAATAGCAATTTTAAAAGAACTTTTTACATAAAACTAAACTGTAGAAATTTAACTAGAACATAAATATATTTACAAATACCTAAATACAACCAATAGATCAGCATTAAAAAACACTATTCAAATATTATTGACAATAAAAACTAAATTTTATAAATCTCAAATGGCTGTGATAACTTATCCGTAATAACTGCCACAGGAAATATATTCAAATCTCAGATAAGAGATACATAATTTTTTTTCTCATTCAAATTAGAGTCTGGCTTTTTCATTTTAAATAATGGATCAACTGAAAGCACATGCCAGGATTTTTACTACAGCAGGAGATCAGCCAACATGCTATTTGGGAACCTAAAAACAAGAGCTGCATGAAATTTGCCCTGACCTGCAGTCCTCATCACCAGCCTCAACACTCACTGGAGTGAGCAAAGGTAGTCACAGATTTCACAGCAAAGTTGTGGGTGACTCTCCCCTACTGCATCTTTAGGCTTAGAGGCTGGGTGTGCATTTCCTCACACATTTCAAAGAGCGGTAGAAAAGGAAAATTTTCTCATAAAGGCAATACAGTTTACTCCAGGCACAGATGTTGATTCAAATGCACAAAGGCAGAGCTTAAGGATTGCCAATTATATACAATAAAGGATTAAGGAAAAGACTAAAGGATAGGTGCTATATTTTTCCCCTTTATCAACATTTTGTGAAAAATATCTACATCAAACTACTGAGGCAAAAGCATCAGTGCCTTCCATGTTTCTGAAATGATACAGCTCCCCAAGGAGCAAAAAATAACAGTAACAGAGAAGCTGAAGCTACATCTCTTGTATGATAAGTCCTGTGGGAGCCATCATTCATCAGGTTCTTTAGAAAAAAACCTTTCCTGTCCTCTTGCACAGATAGAGGCTGAGCATCCCTAATCTGAAAATCTGAAATCCATAAACTCTCAGATTTAGGAGAATTTCAGGCTCCCAATTTTTCAGATTGTGAATGCTCATCCCATGACATCTATAGAAGTATTCTAAAATCTGGAAAAAGAAATCTAAAATCTGAAACATTTCTGGTCCCAAGCATTTCACATAAGGAATATTCCACCCATTTGAGAGAGAGTAAATATGCCCATTTAAAACTAAAGATACCAGGCTCCTTTGACCATGAAATCAAGTGGCTAACTTAAGGCCAATCAAATGTAAGAAAATGTGTGCATGGCTTCCAGGAAATCCCAAGAGGTTGCCAAACTAAACACCTTTCGCCTCCTTCTCTGTCCTCTTTGGCTGCTGGCTGGAAATTGATATGCCTACTGGAGCTGTCACATTGACCACAAAGATGTCGCACCAGTAAAAGACTAAAGGAGCCCGAGACCACAACATGTGTGGCAGCTTTGCCAGCCTAAAACACTGACCTCCCAATTTCCTTTACATGAGAAATAATCTCCTCATATATGGACTACTTATATTTGGGCTTTATTGGTAACATATAGTAAATAGTCGCCAAGTGTGGTGATGCCCATCTGTTATCTCAGTATTTGGGAGGCAAGACAGGAGGATTGTAGGTTTGAGGCCAGCATCAGCAACTTAGCAAGACTGTTTCAAAAAAAATAAATAAATAAAAAGGGCTTGGGTGTGGTTGGAGGTAGGGGCTTGAATGCCCCTGGGCTCAATCTGCAGTACCAAAAATAATATATGTTAGTAGAGAAAATGGTAATATGCTACAAAATCCTACTACCTACTGATAAGATGCCAAATGAGATGCTCAACCATAGGGAAAATGCCTTAGTTCTATGCCAGGCTAGTACTTGCTAATAAAGTTTATCTTAATTCATTCTAAATTAAAAAATGCTTTCCATATGGTTTTTATGGAAAAGCTCCTTATTTAATGAACCTACCTCAATGAGCAGGAAACACCTGAGTCTGGCTGGATAGACTGAAAATATTACTTTGGCAGACTGAATTCCATTATCCCACAATATTGAGAGGAAGATTAAAAATCCTCAAATGTGCAATCCTGCTTTCACATGTTTTATAATAAGATGTATACTTGTGTACAAGGTGATACCAGAAGAGCACAATCCCACAGATCCCATTGCATTCTGGACAAATGGGCCCCATGCTAGGCTCACTCAGCTGCTAAGTAAAAGATTTCTACCCACTTCCTCATTGTCCTCCAGGCTGAATTCAAACCTCTGTAAAATTACATGCCATTATCACTCTATTTTTATGGGGAGCTAGAGAAATCTGAGATTATAAACGTTAAATCCAAGAATTCTGTGAGCTTCCCTGCCAAGCTGAACTGGGCACATTCCACACATTTCATCTTTCTTCCTTTTTTTTCCTCTTTCAACTAGATCTAAATAATAGGAAATGTACCTATTTAGAGTACCTGTGCTACTTTGTCATGGGTGTATACACTGTTAAATGATTACTAGATTTAAGCTAATTAATGTGCCTCAGTTACAGGGTATGTGTATATGTGTATGTGCTGAGAAGACTTGAAATCTACTTGCTTGACAAATTTCAAATATAAAAACAGTATTATGATAGCTACCATGCAGTACATGAGATCTCCATAACTTTTTCCTTCCAAATAACTTGAAACTTTGTCCCCTTGAACAACAAATTTCAACAATCTTTCTAGAACTCCTATATGGTTACAAATGGTGAAACTAAGATTCAAGAAATCAAGCATCTTGCCAAATTTCACACCCAGTAAGTGACAGGGAAAGAAGCTGGATCAGGGTTATGATCATAAAGCTCTTATTCTTTCCAGTTATTATATTATTCTGTTTCACTCATAGCCACAGACTTTCTTCAGAAAGATGTGTGCTTCCCCATCTGATGGGTTATATGGAGCTTGATGTATTTATTATTTTAGCATGCCCTCTGCCCCATCATGAAATCGGCTTTAGCTTGCTGCTTTAACCTCTACTAAAACAGTGCTTAGCACTGGATGTGTGTGTGTGTGTGTGTGTGTGTGTGTGTGTGTGTGTGTGTGTGTGTTTTAATGAATGAACTAAGGAACTAAGAACTAAGTTGGTTATTATGAAACCACTCCCATTCCCTAGTAGGACATCCTCTATTCTTATGGTTGCCCCACACCACAAAAAAAAAAAACAGTGTCTTGTGCAACTATAAAAACTACAAGCCAGGCGTGGTGGCATATGCTTGTAATCCCAGCATTTGGGAGGCTGAGACCAGAGGATCTGGGTTCGTGGCCAACGTTGGCTACCCAGTGAGGCACTCCGCAACTTAGTGAGACCCGGTTTCAAAATAAAGAATAAAAAATAGGGCTGGGGGTATAGCTCGAAGGTAGAACGCCCCCGAGTTCAATCCCCAGTACCACCAAAAAAAAAAAAAAAAAAAAAAAAAAAAAACTACATATAACCACAGTGGATCAGAAAACATCCTGTTAAAGCTAATCTATTTTGCTAATTAGTAAAATTATATATTAATAATGGGGCCTGGAGTAATTAAATAGCCTCTGTGGTTAGTCCATAGCAGTCTACCCAGCATCCTCCACAGCTAAAGCCTTAAAGTCAGTGCCTCACATCCTTCATATATACAATGAAGACAGTGATAATCCACATCTAATGGGCTTATTAAATAAGAAGCTAGAATAAACATACTTAGCACATATATGCTCTGTGTTATTTTAGAAATACACAGTCATTTTACTTCAGCAACTGCAAAAGCCACACACCACAACACATCTTAGGATGGATGCTGAAGAACAATGAACAATAAACAAATCCACAGTTGGGTTGTGAGATGCAGCAGTCACTAGCTACACATGGCTCCTTACTAGCTGAAATTTGGCTAGTCTACGGTGATACGTGTTTTAAGTTTAAAATATATTCTGGATTTCAAATATTCAGTACAACAAAAGGAATATAAAGTATACCCCTCGTATGTTTTAGTTACACATGTAGAATATTTTTGATATATGGGTAAAAAAAATAAATGATCAAAATAATTTTCATTTGGTTCTGTTGTGTTTTAATATGGCTATGAGACATTTTAAAATTACATGCATGGTTCACATGAGACTGACTGGTCAGCACTGGTGTAGAGAAATGTGTATGATATTTGTGTGTCCCTAGAAGACACAGATGAGTAGGCCATGCTGTCCATGCGAAACAGGTAAGGCCTCATCCACAGCAGCAGGCTCCAACATATATAAGCTGGGGGCAAAGTTAAAGAGAATGACAGATTGAAGAGAAACTGGACACAAAGGCCAAAATGCAATGCCTTCATACATAGTCAATCCTCCACTTGCCTGGATTCTGCATCCACAGTCAACCAACACAGACAAAAAATAGAAAAAAAAAAATTGTGTACTGAAGATGGATGCTTATTTTCATATTATTCCTTATACTAATAGTACATTTATTTCATAGAATTTATACTAATATAAATAGTAATCTAGAGATCATTTAAAGTATGCAGGAAGATTGCATGAGACTAGCCATTTCACCTAAAGGATGAGCACTCATGGATTTTGGTGTCCACAACAGTGTTCTAGAGTCAACCCCCAGGTACACAGGACAATTGTATTTATGAAGTGTTTTCATTAACAGAAAGTGAAGTAGCTGTTATTACCCACTCCTTCCCACAAAATGGGGTGTATAGAAGTTAGGTATGAAACCAGAGCAAGTTCCCAAAGTGAGTGATAGCACCCCCTTGTGGGCACTGGAACAAAATACAGATAAGTAAAAGAAGACATATTTGTCACAACATCTTTATATACTTAAAGAAGACATGTTTCCATGAGTGTACTAACTTTTTTTTTCTAAATGGAGATGGTAAGCCAAATAAGTTAGGAAACCTCTGACAGAACATGGAACTAAAGGACTCCGCTCTGAGTTCCCACCATCCAATTATCCACATTACTCTTCTATCACTGTACCTCCCCGCCGCCTCACCCACTGTTCTCATTTGACCCCTCGCCTTCATTCAGCTGCATCTTTAAACAGATAATCAAGTTAAGTACTGAGGAGTTATTCAACGGGACTCTCTGGTGTCCCTGAACACTGGTGATAAGTAGATAACAGAGAAAATTGGCAAGGCTGGCTGGTCATTATCTTCCAAACATCTGCTTTAGGGCCCTCTTGCTCACTGACAGCATCCGTTTTACTCCCCACTCTGAGAGTGAAAAGAACCATGAAAATAACCTTTAATGGTCCCCACCAATAATATAAACTCATCAAAAGCAAATGCAAACCAATTATCATAAAGAGCAGCCTGAGCAATTTCTGCCCCAGCCAGCAATTCAGAGATGACTGTGGAGGTAAAGTTGAAAGAGAAACAGAAACCTCCTGGGCCATTTTGAGAAGTCCTCCCTGCAATCAAGTCACGTCCATGCCTGACCCAGTCACCCATTAAGGTCTGGCAAAATCAATGGGGCTGCACAAACAAGCCTTCTTGGAGGTTTACTATGGTGAAGAGCAGGAAGTGGGAAGACCAGCACATTCTGTGTCACAGCACTGCCCTGCAAAACCAAAAATGATCAGGAGCCAGCAGACAAGTTTCTTGCTAGTGGTTTCCTAGGAGTAATTTTTTTTTTTTTAATTGGTACTGGGAATTGAACCCAGAGGCATTCTACCCCTGAGCTATAACTCCAGCCATTTTATTATTTTTGTTTTGAAAGAGTCTTGTTAGGTTGCTGAGAGTTTTGCTAAGATATTGAGGCTAGCTAGTCTTGTATCTGTAATCCTCCTGGCTTAGACCCTCAAGTGGTAGAATTACAGATCCTCTGAGTAATCCTAATGGACTATGTCAAGGTAGAGAAGGAGGGGCCTACGGTCTTAAAATATGATGTCCCCATTAACCACAATTAATATATATATATAATCTAACATTAGTAACAACAGCTAACATATTAGCCATTAACTACACACTAAACACATCTTTAAGCTCTTTACATGGGTTAATGTATCTCCCCATAAGGTAGTCTTTGTTTTCCAAATGAGGAAGCTAAAATCCAGAGAAGATAAGAAAGTGGCTCAGTCCACAAAGTCTGGGGGTAGGAGCAGGCACATCTGACATGCCTGTACCTATTGGCGACCCCTGGGGTTTTTTCGTGAAGTCCTCAAGCCATATTCTCCACGAGCAGGTCAATACACAAGCCCACCAGAGCCCAGAAAGGACAATCACGTAAGTGAGTAGGATGAAGGGATGAGTGAAGTTTCCCCTCCTCCCACTTACATTCAAGTACCATCCCACCCCTGCCATTGTGCCTTTGCGCACACCATTCCCTCTGCCCGGAATACCTTTCAATCCTTTGGAACCTAACTCAGATGAAACTGCCAGGAAGTCTCGTTTTTCCTAAGACTCCCAAGATTAAGTCACTTAATCTTTCAAGTCACTTCTACCCCTCTTGTATACATCTTCTATTTGCTTAATATGTGGCTTTTTCTAACTAGAGCACAAATTCCTTTAACAGAGATGCCAATCGCCTTTATACTCCCACAGGAAGAACCATGTTTGCTGTTGTAAATTCCTCCATAGTGGAGGAAAATCTATCATTCACAATGCTTTCCTGGGCAGTATCTCGTCATAAGCCATGAGCAAAGACTCTTGCAGGATATAAGTAAGTAGAGAGGAAGGAGCAGACAGTCTCAGAAAAGAATTCCAAGAAAGCTTGTGTGTTGTCCAAATAATACATTCATGGCCAGACCCAGCAAGGTCTAAGGAAACAGCAAAGGCTTTCTTTGAGCCGAGCCTGGGTAGCTCTGTTTTGAGCTGCAGCCGGAGGAGCTCTGTTCTACAGATGATGTTGTTCTCAGGCAGGAAGAACTTTGTGCCTCAGTGCCATCTGGCATTTCATGGCAAAGTTCCCTATGCTGAAGCCATATTTGCAAGAAACAGTGATTTTATGTTCATTACAAAATATTTGGAAAGATTCAGCAGCAGAAAACCATGTGCCCATCTCAAAGCTTAAACATGCTGACCAGCTCAGTGCCTCAGCATAGATCTTTCCGGTAGGTGATACATGGTTTAACAGAGTGGCGGTTAGAAGAAAAAAAAAAAAATACATATGAAAAAAATTGGCTTTCCTCAGACATGGCTGAAGTTTTTGCTTTCTTTCTAAAGTAGGTATGTCATGGATGAGAAATGGCTTCCTGCAAATGGAAGGAGAGAAGGAAGGCAAGAGGCTTCCAGATCACCATCTTTGTTGACCATCCTTCAGATGCAAGCAGCAGCAGAACATCAGTAAGATAAACAGACATTAAGGTGTATTCCATTCTTTTAATCCTGTGACTTTTTAAATATTTTTATTGGTGCATTATAGTTTCATATCACATCGTAATATAGTGAATAGTGAGAGTGACATACATGCGCACAGTCGTTGATGAGCTTGCCCCCGTTCCCTCCTTACTCTCCCCTTCCCCGTACATGATATTTTGATTGGCACTGGTATTCTCACATATGTATGTGATGTCTATGGAAGTGTTTCCTTCATTAATTCTCCCTCTACCTTACCTTCCCCTAGACCACCTCCTCATCCATTGGAGTTTCTCCTTCATTATTTGAAGTCCCTCTTATATTCCAATTACTCCCTAGCTTCTGTATATGAGAGAAAACAAATGACCCTTCACTTTCTGGGAATGGATAATTTCACTTAACATAATGTTCTCCAAGTCCATCCATTTTCCTGCAAATGACATACTTTTTTTCTTTATTGCTGAGTAGAATTCCATTGTGTATATATCCAATAATTTTGCAATCCATTCATTTGTTGATGGACACTTAAGGTCCCACTAAGTTACTGCACACTGGCCTGGAACCTGCAATCCTCTTGTCTCAGGTCCCTAAGCACCTGGATTACAAGTGTGCACCATTGCACCCTGCTAATCCCGTGCTTTTGACTAAAGTGAAGCCCCAACTAAAAAAGGCCTATTAAACAATGAAGGAGGTTGTTATGTATCTCAAGAACCCCAAAAGTAAAGGAGGTTTAGAGTCAGTAAATTCAACTACCAATGACATTATCAAGGACTCAAGACTTTTCCATCTATCTCCATTCTCTATGTACTGGCATTTGTCCTCAGATTTATCACCCCCAAAGAAATCCACAGTAACTCTATGCAAAGCATCCTCACATAAATAAGACTAAAGACAATACTTTCACTCTCGAAAAACTAATAAGAGGTGAAAGCTTCACAGAATCAGCATACCCTCTTAATCAGACATGTCCCAACATATCACTGGTAGATCTTATTCACGTGTTGATTCCTAAAGAACCAGTGGGGTAAAGGAAATAAAATACCATGACTGATCAACTGACCTGAGTACTGGAGAAGAACCCAGCCACTTCTGATATAAGGAAGCATAATAGCTGAATAAAACCAAGGGTTCATTAAGAAAGAAGAGTAGCCAGGGAACCACTACCTAGCACTGCTGCTCTGTCTTGGCCTTTCCTGTAAGGAGGCTTGATTTGCTAAGGTGCATACCAAAACTATTATCTTTGAGTGCCTAACTAAATATTTCCTTAAAAAATAATGAAATTCTAGTTTGCACCTAAAACAGAAATCTTAGCTATGACAATTTAAAAACTAATCATTAAATCACATTGACTAATATTGCATTTATATCCATGTATTTAAGGACATAAAATACAAGGATTACAGGGCATGGTGGTATATGCTTGGGATCCTGGGACTTGGAAGGCTGATATAAGAGGATCACAGATTTGAGACCAGCCTCAGCAATTTAGCAAGATCCCCAGCAACTTAGTGAGACCCTGTTTCAAAATAAGTATAAAATAGACCTTGGAGTATAGGTCAGAGGGAAAATACCCCTGGTGTATGTGTGTGTAGTACTGGGGACTACACACACATACACCCCCAAAACAAGGATCACATTATTCCCTTAAAAGAAAATCATTTCATATACATTTCCCCTCCTTTAGCCTTACAAAATTTAGCTGGCAACAGGCTACACTACTTCCTGGACTTCAAACTCAAAGATTATGATAATTTAAAAACATAAAAGCCCTCTGAGCTGGGCTTGGTGGTGCATGCTTATAATTCCAGCATTTGGGAGGGTGAGACTGGAGGATCTGCGTTCCAGGTCAGCCTCAGCTGCTTAGTGAGGCACTCTGCAACTTAGTGAGACCCTGTTTCAAAATAAAGAATAAAAAATAGGGCTAGGGCTGTAGTTCGGAGGTAGAATGCTCCCAGGTTCCATCCCCAGTACCGCAAAAAACAAACAAAAAAAAACAAAAACAAAAACAAAAAAAAAAACCCTCTTTGAGATTAACATTAAAAGAAGACCTACACTGGGTAACATATATTTGAATTCGATTTTCTGGTTCTAAAAGCAATTCTGAATTCATGTGTAAAATATTGTTGACAAGACAAATTTTAGCACATTTGCTCAATAAATGAGGTAAAAAAGGAGGATATTTAATGATTTTTCCAATAAAAAGGGACAAGCAAATTAGAGTTATCTTGTCATCTCCAAAGCTAGTATTCAGGCAATTAAATAAACAAACACAAACCAAAAGGAACTTCAAAATAAAGCCTATTCCTAGTGCTAGTTTAATTGAATAGCTATTCTATACTATATGACTGAGTCTAAGCAGTAAGCAATGTCTTCCTTTCATATCATGTGGGGTTGCCAAATAAAATATTTCTAGGTGAAGATCAAATTCAGGTAAGCAATAGGCTGTTTTTAATATATTTTATACAATTACCTGAAAAACTGAAATAATTGTAAAATATTTCCGATGATTTTGCAATACCTGGGATATATAGTGAGAAGTATTCATTATCTAAAATCCAAATATAATTGGGCATCCAATGTTTGTATTTGTATTGAACTGTCTGAGCCTCACTCTGTGTCTATGACATCTTCCTTTTGTTCTTTGAATTGTCCTGTTTCTCTGCCCAGTCACCTTAGTCTCTTAGGACTTAATGTCCTATGGCTCCATTCACCTCCACCTTAATCTTTTCTGTACTGCTATCTGAAAAGGAAGTTCAAAGGAAATTTCCACAGCTGAACTCAATGTGCTCTGCAAGACTAGAACCAAACAAATAGATGAGGTGCCACTAAGACATACATGTGATCATTTTTAAGGAAGGAAGCACAAGAAAGTAAATCCCAACCTAATCACAATTCCCCCAAAAAATCAGTTTTGAAAAATAATTTAGGCACTGAAGGCCTACCGTTTATTCTGAATACAGCACTTGGAAAGCTATACCATTTTAAAGATCCTAAAAGAGTCTGATGTTTGAGCCGGGCGTGGTGGCGCACTCTTGTAATCCCAGCATTCGGGAGGCTGAGACCGGAGGATCCGGGTTCGCGGCCAGCCTCAGCTACCTAGTGAGGCACTCCGCAACTTAGTGAGACTCGGTTTCAAAATAAAGAATAAAAAATAGGGCTGGGGGTATAGCTCGGAGGTAGAATGCCCCTGAGTCCAATCCCCAGTACCGCAAAAAAAAAAAAAAGAGTCTGATGTTTGGGATTTGCTGGAGATAGTCATTATGAGTTAAGAAATCTGCCCGACTACATCAAAAGTAGAGGGTCAGTGTACAGATGACTGATTTACATAGCAGAACGCTTTGCTGTAGCACCTATTTTTTAACAAATCTAAAGTGCATAGACAGATACAAATGGAGGAGGGGACAGAACTAAAGCCAATTTTTAAGTGAGGCTTTTTTTTTTTTTTTTTTTTTTTTTCGGTACTGGGGATTGAACTCAGGGGCATTCTACCTCCGAACTATACCCCCAGCCCTATTTTTTATTCTTTGTTTTGAAACCGAGTCTCACTAAGTTGCGGAGTGCCTCACTAGGTAGCTGAGGCTGGCCGCGAACCCGGATCCTCCGGTCTCAGCCTCCCGAATGCTGGGATTACAAGCGTGCGCCACCACGCCCGGCTTTTAAGTGAGGCTTTTATTCATGCAAAGAGACCATGATCATATTCATCCTCTAGTTTGTCTAACTTTGAGTTACATTTTAAGATATAAGTACTTTTTTGTGTGTATATGGTATTAGAAATTCAACCCAGGGACATTCTACTTCCAAGCTTCACTCCTAACTCTATTTTATTTTTTATTTTGAAACAGGGTTTCACTAAATTGTGGAGATCCTCTAAGTTGCTGAGGCTGGCCTTGAATCTGAGATCCTCCTGTCTTAGCTTCCCAAGTACTGGGAATACAGGCATGTGCCACCCCCATGGCTCAGATATAAGCACTTTAAGAGTCTAAATATTTTGTCTATTTGGAAAACATGTAATCTAAAAATGCTAGCATCTCAAGCAAATTTTCTCAATAGAACTGATGACAAATTATGTCATTTGTAGTTCCGGAATAAGGAATTGAAATAAGGTGGTCCTAAGGATCACTCCCTTATTTCACAGAGGAGAGGACTGAACACAGTAAGGTAGAAATTAAGGGCTTGCTGCTTTCAGTTCCTATCCAGAAAACTTGCCTTCTCACCCTAACTAACCTGAACCTGAAAGAATCATACGAAAGGTGGATGGTGACCTAGTGTGGTGACTTTTCACCAAACCTACAATAAAAGCTGTAAAATAATACTGGCCATACCAAAAGAAATTCAAATAAGTCTAAAAAGGCTCTCAGCACAAAGTCTCTAGAGACAACCAGAAGCCACAGGGATGGAAAAGGGTCCCTGCACCCTATCACTCATGGTGATCAGGTTTTCCACATGCTGCCACCTGTACTGGCCTAGAGAGAAGGCCTACACTACACTAGAGACATGGGAATGAGGCCAGGCAGCAGTGAAATGCTTTTTGGTTCTAGTCCCCTGTCTGCTAGGGAAAGGTACGCCCTGGCTCCACCTCATCCACTGCCCCCAACTGAGAGACACAGGGTCAAGTCAGCCTAAAAAGGGTGAGTCCTCAGTCACCCTCCATTAGCATTGAGAAGTATTATCAGCTCCATCTCCTGGGAGAAAACCTGAATTCACAAAACAGATGTCCAAGAAAACCCAAAAGAGATTCAGGAAGCTAAAAACTGAAAGATAATCTAGGATGTGAATAAATAGAACAGAAAAAACTTAAATATTTTGTTCTAAAGTGGATCTGATTTTTTTTTCATATTGGAAGACATTATTTTAGCACTAAGTTCTTTTTTAATTTCCCTTGCACAAGATTCTATTAACAAACTCCACTTACCTTATGCAGATATCCATTTATGTTGCTAAATTATAGAATTGCTTGATTACATATATAGTAAAGAATAAATAATATATTCTCATACATTGTGGAAGACTTCCAGAAATCCCAAGTATTATAAATCCCTGAAATATACCTGGATATCAAGGTGAAACTTGGTTATAATGTAAGGCAGAGAAATAATTATAATGTCAACAGAGAAATTAAAGTAATACATCAACAAATATAACACCAAAAATGTTTAAATATTCCAAGTATTACATGAAGTAGATAAAAATGTCCAAAATTTGAAACATTTTACACAATCCACATAAATTTTACATAAGTCAAAGACTTCTATGTGAGTTTTGTGATTCTCCTTTACAAACATTAATCATATACTAAACTTTGCTCTGAAAAATGGCTGGTATTTTACAGGGACAAACTCTTTGGGTGATATACTGAGGGCCTTTCCTTGTAAAAAGTCCTGCAGTAGGTTAATATATAAACCCATCAGTCCCTTAAAGTGTACAGCAGCTTAACATGAGTTCACTGAGCTGCCAATTTGATCCTAAAGTGATAGGGTGCAATCAAATAATTTTCTTCATTAGCTGGGAATTGAGCAGGGCAGATGAGAAGAGAAAGGATAAAAGGCAACCTGATGGTTGTGGGAAGGAAGGAAGAATAATAAGAGAGGAAAGAAACTGGAGTACATGCTATTTTGCTGAGCCAGAACTTACTCTCCAGAGGGAGAGACACCAAGAAAGCGACCAATGGATGTTCTGGCAGCAGATCAGGTTATTCAACAGTTCTGATGCAAAGACTGCTTATTACTGAAAGCACCTGGTGTGTGTGTGTGCGCGTGTGTGTGTGTGTGTATGTGTATGTGTGTGTGTGTCTGTGTTATTGGGGATTGAACCTCTGAGCTACACACCCTTTTCTGTTTTGTTTTGAAACAAGGTCTTGCTGGGTTGCCAAGTATCTATGTTGCTATCTCCAGTCTCAGCCTCCCAAGTACTGGGATTATTGTAAGCATATACCACCATCCCAGCTAAATTAGTTTCTTAATAGTGTCAACATCTTACAAGCACATGTGTAAAGTCTAATAGAGTATAATTAAGTCAAGGTAAACTCTTCTAGGAAAAAGATGCATGTATTCATATATACGTATATGTATACATACTATACATATACATATGAAGCACAGAAATTCATTCTCACATTATCTACTGTTAATCCTAAAGACTTACAGATCACTTTTCTATTATTCTATAGTTTTCTAAATGTGTACATATAATAAACTTTAAAGTAATAACCATCTCAATTGTTTAGCAAAACAATGTTATTATATATGATTATTCAAACACCCAGTAATTCAATAATTCAGCAAATATTTATTGAAATCCTACCATATCATGTACTGTGACAGGGACTAAAGGAAACAGCAACAAAAAAGTCTAACCATAAATAACAGTGTAGTGGAGAAAATAAATTCTCATTTGGTAATCCATCATAAAGTAAACAGATACACTGAAATGAGTGTTTGAATATAGCCATGATGGAAGAAAGTCGATCGTCTCTTTCTATGATATTGGTTTGTAAAATACTACACCTTAGCCAACAGCCATAGCTGCCAAAAATTAGATGACTAACTTACAGCAAGCTCCACTGTATACACACACACACACACACACACACACACACACACTCACTCTTTCAGGTACTTGTGGGGAAATATGCATACTCCCCTGCCCACCCACTGTGGGGTGGGGAGGGTACACATTTCACAGGACACAGCTTCCCTACCCATGTGCTGCGGGTCACCAAAAGGACATTTTTTGTGACCCTTCCTAAACAACCATTCAAAAATTTGAAGCAGTTGTGTTATATTTCAACATTATCTAAATGTCTCCCTTCGTAAACTTTCTTAACTAGGAAACTGTCATTTTGGCAAAAGAAACTGGATTCAGAGCATTCCCCACCCACCACCCGCAGGAAGTGGCTGTACTGTCCCACAAAACATCACATCTCTCCATACCTGTGAAATCAGCCACTTAGGAGGAAGTTTAGTCACGAATTATCATCAAAAACATTTTTGTTTTGCATATACATGGAAAGTAGTTTTCATTGAAATTAATTTGCTTTTGTTCTACATATTTGTCCTATTAATATAGAGAGCAATGTTGGCTAAGCTAATTCTCTGACAGAGGACTAATATCCAGAACATATAATGAACTAAGAAACTTAACATGAAATAATAACCTAATCAAAAACTGGGGAATTGAACCAAACAGATACTTCTCATAAGAAATACAAATGGCCAACACATATATGAAAAAAATGCCCTTAGCAATGAGAGAAATACAATGCAAAACTACACTGAGATTCCATCTTACTCCAGTTCAAATAGCAACCACCAAGAATACACAGGAAAATAAATGCTGGCAAGGATGTGAGGAAAAAGGAATGCTTATATATAGTTGGGTAAATTGGTACTATAGCAATCAGTATGGAGGTTCCTCAGACTAGGAATGGAACCACTATATGACTCACTTATGCTACTTCTCAGTATTTTTCCAAAAGAATACAATAATCAGAATACAACAGTGACTCATGCATATCCATGTTTATAGCAGAATAATTCTCAATAGCCAAATTCTGGAACCAACACAAGTATCTGTCAACAGATGACTGCTTAAAGCAAATGTGGTCTATATATACAACGGAGTTTTACTTGGCCATAAAGAAGAACAAAATTATGTTATCTCCAGTGAAGTAGATGGAACTTGAGAGCATTATGCTAAGCAAAATAAGCCAGACTCAAAGTCAAGGGTTATATGTCTTCTTACCTATGTGAAAGCTAGAGAGAAAACAAAGAAAGGATTGGACCTCATGAAAATAGAAAGAAAAACCAGTAGACTAATGGAAGGGAACTGGGAAAGGGAGAGGGAAAGGGGAGGGAAATGGAAGGTTTGGGAAAGGAAGCAGACCAAATAATGTTATATGAATACATGAATGTTTCACTATGAATCTTACTGATATACAATTACAATGCACCAATAAAAGATTACTAAAAATAAAACAGTGCTAGTTAGTGTTACAATTTTTTGTTGAAGTATTTCTAGCTGGGTGTGGTGTCACAGGCCTGTATCCCCAGAATGTGGGAGGCCGAGATAGGAGGACTGCAGGTTCTAGATCAGCCTCATTTAGTGAGACTCTTATAAACCTAGTGAGACTGTTTAAAAACGGAAAATGGAAAGGACTCGAGGTATAGCTTAGAGGTAGAGGCCCCTAGGTTCAATTCCTCCCCTTGCCCCACCCCCACCAACACACAATAGTATTTAAAAAATGAATTTAATTGAATTTATCTGTTGGTATTTCTTCACTTACTACTGCTTTTGTTTCATTAGTTAGCTAAAGTCTGACTTCTGAAACAATGTATTGAGTTAGAAAAATGTTCACTTCTAAAATAAATAATAATGAATTCAATTTATTTTTGAAATTTATTTATTTGCGTACTGGGGCATTGAACCCAGAGATATTCTACCTCTGAGCTACACCCCTAGCTCTTTTAATTTTTTATTTTGAAACACGGTCTCACTAAGTTGTTGAGGCTGGCCCAGAACCTGTGATTCTCCTGTCTGCCTCGAAAATACTGAGATTACAACAGTGTGTACGAGTGTCTGAATGCATGAATGCAATTTAATTAAGAGGATTAACTGCAAGTCTTTGAGAGCTTCAGAATATTCACTTCTCAAACTTTTTATCTTGCTAGTGTATTACCTATATGATGTGAATTTCTAAATTTTAATTATTGAATTAAATGAAAATTCAAACCTCAATTTCTCCAAATGTTACTATTTAAAATATTTGAATAGGCTTTTCTAAGACACATTCTTAAGAACATGGGCAGCTTTAATTTTTTTAAAATTAAGTTTCTCAATTCAAAATCTCTCATACTGCCTTTTAGTGCTTCATATCTAAATAGACTTAAGTTTTGTAAATTTTTTCCACAAAAACAGGCAACTTTCTTATTATTTAAAATGCCTTCAGATAAACAAAAAAGATTTAGCACTAATCAGTTGTATAATTGGAATTAAGCCAAATATAAATTTGTATATTCCTACATCTTTCCTGTAGCCAAAATGTCTTATTTGCATGTAAATATTATCATGTTAAACAAAGGTACTTAACAAGCCATACTGATACTTGCTGTTAAGGTTTAGATTTAAAAGTTTCCCCGCCGGGCGTGGTGGCGCACGCTTGTAATCCCAGCATTCGGGAGGCTGAGACCGGAGGATCCGAGTTCGAGGTCAGCCTCAGCTACCTAGTGAGGCACTCTGCAACTTAGCGAGACCCGGTTTCAAAATAAAGAATAAAAAATAGGGCTGGGGGTATAGCTCGGAGGAAGAATGCCCCTAAGTTCAATCCCCAGTACCGCAAAAAAAATAAATAAATAAAAAAAATAAAAAATAAAAAAAATAAAAGTTTCCCCAAAGGTCACATATGAAGTCATGCAGCCATGTTCAGAGATAGGACGTGACTGGAGGTGGGCCCTTGGGGGTGTGCTGAGAATAATGTTTTCCAGGGCCACTGCAAGCCGACAGCATGCTCTTGCCTTCTCTTTGCTCCCTACCACGGCATCCTCAGTCCCAGCTCCTGCTTGGAAGCTGGCCTAACATGGACTGAAAGCTCTAGAACAATAAGCCCCCCAAATAAGAGTCGTCTTGCTCTACATTTTGTGTCAGGTGCTTGGGTCCACAGTAGTGAGAGTGTTGACAAAAACACCTGCCTGTGAGAAAATGATTGTATCTTTTCTGTCAAAGGAGTAATTTGATTTTAACCGCCATCTTGTAATTTGCCACTTTGTAATTTGCCATCTTGTAATGCTTAGATTCCTTCACAAAATTAGCATCTCAAGAGATTGTAGGTGCTGACCCTCCCCCAACTTCCCCTGTAGCTGACCAGGAAGAACGTGAAGTTTTAACTCCCACCAATAGGAGTTCAGCGCAGGAGGGGCTTTGCGTTAGGGATATAAGACCCGCCAGGTGCTTCCTCAAGTGTGCTCTCTCTTGTATATGTGGGGGCACCCTTTTTTGCAAAAAAGTAAAATTGCATTGCCAAGCAATTTTTAAACAAGTGCCTTTTTCTTAATGTTATAAAAAGTTATTTCTAACAATTTGGCGCCCAACGTTGGGCCCAGCGCCTCCCTGGGGTGGTGGGGATCCCTTCTTCTTAAGGGAGACTCGTCCTACCGCTATATTGTGGTAGCCTTGGGGCGAAGGGACCCACGACCTCTGGAGACGGTGACAAACCAGCAAAAATTGCAAGGCAATGCGGGAGGCCTGAATTCATCCGCGGCAACCTGAAATCCATGCATGGACCCAGGTACAAACACTTCGGGGAGAAGCAAGTAACACCTGGGTGGTTGGGCATCCCGTGGTTGTACGTGTGGGTGCTTGAGTGAGCGAGTGTGGAGTCGGGATCTACTGTTCTGTTGTATATATCCTTGGCACTTCGCATGGCGTGAGGCCTCCTCTCTGGGGAGGAGCCGGCTTCGGGCCTTAACTGGCCCGCCAGGAAGCGCCTATCGTGGATATATTTCCCGAGAGGGATGGAGGGACAGAGAAGACAAAGCATATCGGGGGAGGCATACTAGGCCTCAGTTAACTCAGTCAAGCATCCAATGTGGTTACACGGTTACACAACCGGGAAGGACGGGATGGGAAATCATGGCTAATGTGTACTTGAATGAGACTTGGCAGGTTGGCAGGTGTGGAGTCTGACTCTACCGTTCTGTTATATCCTGGGTGCTTCATACAGCATAAGGTCTTCTCTTCCTAGGGTGGGAACCAACCAGGGGCCTTAACTGGCCTGCCAAAAAGGCACCTACTGTGGGTATATTTCCCGAGAGGGAGACAGACAGAGAAGGACAGAGTGCACCTGGAAACCTCCAGCAGGGGAAGACTGAGTCTCAGCCAAGTATCTAGTTGGGGTTCCTCAACTAGGGAAGCCGAGATGGGAACTAAAATCTCATCCAGGGAGAATGCTCCCAAAAAGGGGTTAGATAAAATTCCTTTTGGTAGTCCCTTAGACCTAATGATACAATATTGGAAAAATAAGCGCGCAAAAATTAGATCTTAGCAAATTATAACTTTTGTCCCCTATCTATGGAGATACAAAGCCTGGCAAATTAAGCTAAAAGATATGTGTTTACTGTCTATTTGTATGTATGTCTATATCTAAAAACGTATTGTCTATATGGTACCAATATTGGCCTATATAAAAAGTACTCAAAGGTTAAAAAAAAAATTGGGGGATTAAAATTAAGGCAGTTAAAGTTTTTGGTAATTATGGTAGGCACCCAAATTTCTTTTCTACTAGGTTTAGTTTAAAGTTCTCCACATGGTCAGAACTGGGTGGCACCATCTTGGGCTCCACCTTGATCTCCACATGATCAGAACTGGGTGATGCCATCTTGGACTCCACCTTGATCTCCAGGTGATTAGAACTGGGTGACGCCATCTTGAGCTCCACCTTGATCTCCACATGGTTGGGACTGGGTGACGCCATCTTGGGCTCCACCTTAATCTCCATATGATTGGAACTGGGTGGCACATCATGCTGGATTTAACTACCTTATCGGGCTTAGCCCAAATATAAGTTAAAAAAAGTAGGCTTGTTCTGTAAGTGAGACAATTTGGACTATATTGTTTCTATTTGATGTTTAAATTGTTTTTTTTTTTTTTAGGATCTTTGATTTGTTAAAATAATAACTCAAAGTGCTGACTGGCTGTTAAAATGGGTAAATTAGATAAATATATTTAAATATAAATGGCTTATCTTTATAAGTAAGTTAAATACTAAACATCAGTTGCCAAATATAAAGTATTCTTGGCTTAACATCACCAAAAGACAATATATTTGAGTCTAGTAAATGTCTTTTTATATATAAGAAACAGTCTAAATATGTTGTGTATCTAGGTCCATCTAAATGTTTCGTAAGAGCTTATAAAGGTAAACATACATGGCTTTTATATATATTCAAGCTAACCAATGAGTGATCTCTTTATACAGTATGCATTATACTTGTACCTTAAGTTATTAAAACTTTTCTCATCTATGTTTAGTACCATTTAAAAATCCATCATTAAGACCTGGTTTACATCTGCTTGCCTTGACCAAGTAAATGTCTATTATTGTGTAAGACAGATACAACTGTCTATCAGGTAATAAGCTTATTTCTGATTATTAATATTGTCCTCTAAACCTTATAAAAATCTAGAGCTATCCTTTGATTGTTATCAATGCTGTTAACCTATATAGACTTTTAATTATAGTTATTCCACGGAGCCACAAATTCTAGATTTCATTCCAATGGTTAAGGTTATGCTAGGTTAAGTTTATATATATATATATATATATATATATATATATATATATATATATATATATATGTTAACTTCTATATAACCATAGTGTTAACTATTTAACTATTACTGGCTCCTCTATGGGCTCCCTTACTTGGGTCCAGGTTCAAACATACCAACTATGGAGACAAAAGATCAATTTCTCAAAAATTATGTGTCGGGTCTCTCCTCTTCCTTGTCCTCTCTTAGGGCACAAGGATTGTTAGCCCAAAGCCCCTCTTAAATTTCCAGTGTACTCTTGTCAACCTGGTGACAGCATCCTGATAAAGGCATGGAAGGCGGACAAGCTCAAGCCAGCCTGGGAAGGACCATCAGGTGCTGCTTACAACTAAAACAGCTGTTTGCGCTGTGGAGAGAGGTTGGACTCATTACACACGGGTTAAGGGATTCCGGCTCCTATTCTAAAAGGACAATGGACTACTCAGCACCTTCTCAAGTGGACCCTCTCAAGTTAACTGTACAAAGACTTTAAATTTATTCTGTTAAGCTTCCAGGTATGGGGTAGACCTCATTCAGCCCAGCTAACTATTGTAATTATAGGAAAAAAAACCCTTGCTCTTTGGAGCAAGTTCCGGGGAACCACCTCAGGTGGAGGATGGACAGCCCCACTGTATAGAACTAAAGAAATAACTAGGCCTGGAGTATTTTCCTTTGATGCCAGTGCTAACTTATGGTATAATCCACCCTTGATAACTCATAAGCCAGGGAAGTCAGCTCTTTCTATTAGATACTGGTCTGGCCCCCAGGCAAATATGTTAGGAAATCAGCCCATGGGAAGACTTGCTGTTAAACTGGTTAATAATTCAACCTCAGATATTAAGATTAGCCACCCATCCCAGACCAATATAGTAAAAATAAGGGATTTACACCAAATAATAGTAGTTATGACATGTTATGGGGAAACAAATACCTGGGTAAAAGGGACAAAAATTCTGCCAGCATCTCAAACAAAAGTGACTATTCCACTTATGCGGCAGCAGCTCAAATGGTCTCATTTCCACTCAGATGGACCTCAGACCCAACGGGCATGAGATGCATGATAGCCCTCTTCCAGGACAATCTAGCATGGGGCAACGAGTCTTGTAAGACCCTATCTCTCCTGTTCCCAGTGGCTCAGGGTCCAAAGCAAGAGCCCCCCCAAAACTGTAAAGCCTCCAGTCCCAAACACCAACTATACCTTGTGCCTCTCAAGGTGGGAGGGACAGTCAGTGTTTTTGGGCAATGTTTCTGGTTGCAGTGAATGCTGGTCCTTTGAGGAGCTGGACAATCAGTCTGCCTTAATGGTTGCCCGAGCAAATGTCTGGTGGTACTGTGGAGGACCATTACTTGAGTCTTTACCAGTAAATTAGAGTAAAATTTGTACTCTAGTACAATTGGCAATCCCTTTCACCCTGACATTTCAAGTCCCAAGTAAGTCACCTTCTAGTGAGTCATTAAATCCGCACATATATGTAGATTAGATCAAAATCTCAAAGATGGTCCCAATAAATTTAAGGCTACAAATCAGGTTGCTACTTGGTTTGCACCAATATTAATTTGGTGGTCCACTAATAATAAAAGGGTAGATTGGATAAACAACCTATACTACAATCAACAGAGGGTTATCAACCACACCCTAGGTGCCCTACAAAAAATAGTTAAACAGATGCCACTAACAAAATAGTCTGTAAAAATAGACTGGCCATAGACACAATCTTAAAAGAAAAAAGTTATACACCATTAAAAGGGACCTGTACAACACCTGTATCCCAAACAACATAGCACTGGTGTTATAACTAAAACCTTACAAGGTTTGTCTTCAAACACTGTTGAGAGCAAGAGTCATCGTATGTTAATAAAATTTGAAGAAAAGAGTAATATGTATATTAAAAGAGGGGGGAATTGTGAGAAAATAATTGTATCTTTTCTGTCAAAGGAGTAATTTGATTTTAACCGCCATCTTATAATTTGCCACCTTGTAATTTGCCATCTTGTAATGCTTAGATTCCTTCACAAAATTAGCATCTCAAGAGATTGTAGGTGCTGACCCTCCCCCAACTTCCCCTGTAGCTGACCGGGAAGAATGTGAAGTTGTAACTCCCACCAATAGGAGTTCAGCGCAGGAGGGGCTTTGCGTTAGGGATATAAGACCCGCCAGGTGCTTCCTCAAGTGTGCTCTCTCTTGTATATGTGGGGGCACCCTTTTTTGCAAAAAAGTAAAATTGCATTGCCAAGCAATTTTTAAACACGTGCCTTTTTCTTAATGTTATAAAAAGTTATTTCTAACATGCCTACCGTCAATCTACCATATACTCAAAAAGCTATGAGTCTTTCAAAATAATTTTTATGAAATAGGTTATAAGTGTATCAAATCAAACTCAAGAATGTAAGGTAAGATAATGAATGTCTATAACAAATATTTCACATAAACTTCACATAAAATCACTTATTTTTAGCTACACAGTATTTATCAACATTATATTGCATTTGGCACTAAGGAAGAAAAATATATGGAAAGATGTAAGTTGTCGAAATTTATAGTAAAGACACTGTCAGATGATGGAAACAATACTAGTTCAAAAGATTATTAAACCAAAAGAATTTCTGTTAATGACTTTAATGAGTCCTTAGATGTTAAAAATGGCATTCTATTTTAAATAAAAGTCCTGAAAAGTAATACTTTTTTTTTTTACTATGTGTAAAACTTTTTTTTTTCCAGAGAAACAAACCAGTGGAGACAAATTCAAAGTGGCAAAAGAAATCTAGGAAACATCAATAAGACATTACACAAACTGGGCCTCTGTTTTTGTTTTACCCTGATAGGAACATGTAAAAGGCTTCAACATTAAGAGCTTAAAACACTGAAAACACTGAATTCAAATAACACATAGCTGTATTCCAAAGTCTTCCTATGTAGAAATTTGCCTGGATTCCATATTAAACTATGGTAAAATTGTGAATATAATAAAAATCTAAGCTGCTACTGTCCCATCTGTTTTCAGCTTTTATGGGAAGCAATGGTATCAGAGCATGATTTCTTACTGTCTCCCACCATAGCATTTGGGTGGCGCAGAAAAGAGCTAAAGTTTAATCAAGGGTTCATGACTTAAAAGATCTTTTTTTTTTTTCTTTTAAGAATACTGAGAGCCGGGCTTGGTGGCACAGACTTATAATCCCAGTACTTAGGAGGCTGAGACAGGAGGATCCGAGTTAGCAGTCAGCCTCAGCTACTTACTCAGGCCCTCCACAACTTAGTGAAACCCTGTTCCAAAATCAAGAATAAAAAATAGGACTAGGGGCATAGCCCGGAGGTAGAATGCCCCTGGGTTCCATCCCCAGTACCGCAAAAAACAAAAAGAATACTGAGAATACCCTATTTTCACCTTTGAGATTCATTGCTTGGTTTCTGGCTTCAAGAGGTGACTAAGTTAACTGACACAGGAGGTACAGAATAATCTAACCAAACACTACAAGGACTGCATTTATATATATTAGCATGTACTGACATTTATGGATTCAAAGAAAAATTTGACCTAGCAAAAGTGGGGTTAATATAAGACATGTTGTGTTTAGTTATAATGCATATTCTAATACGGTAGAACATTTAAATATGATTATGCAATAGTGTGATTTATTTCTGCATTCTTGATATGAGAAGGTTCAATTCCATTTAAATCCCTTTATATTGTCAAACAAAATATAGACACACTTGTTAGAAATGGAAAAGATGTAAGACATAAAGAACAGTAAAGTTAGACTTAAAGAAAAGGAAGAGACATTGGATTTAAGAAATATTTGTGCCCTTGATACATAAATTTCCAAAATCTTTGATGTTTTACCATGTCATAATCATATAGCATTATAGGAAATATGGCACAAATTCTTTCCTCAAACTTTCTACAGATCCCAATCCTGCAAATTTATGCGTTAAGTGTAATGTAGGACGTATCACCACCTGCACAACTCCAGGGACATCTTTCACATTGCGTCAATGTGAGCATTCCTTCTGGCAGGCCTCTGTGTGCTCACAGGTGGGACGGCTCTGAAATGGGCCAGGAGGTGACATTTTTGAAACACTGTTGATCAGCTTCAGATACCATAAGACAGGCTTATTTTTCAAAGTGCCTACTGCAATAGATATTTTTAAATTTTGAACATTAAATGATATATAAAGACATAAAAATATAAATATTACTTGGCTACCATGCTATGTTTCAATACCTGTATACATTGCATGGAGTTTAAATCAGGTTAAACATTTACCTCATCTATGATTTTTTTTTTATGGCAAAAAATTTCAAAATCCTTTCTTCTAGCTTTCTGAAATGTACAGTACATCACTGTTATCTATAGTCACCCTACTGCATATTAGCACCCCACAAGGTCTACTCCTAAATGAAACTCAAGTATCTATTGATCAATATCCCCTCGCCCCCATTACCACCTCTAATAACCACTGTTCTACTTTCGACTTCTATGAGATAAACTTCTCAGATTCCACATAGGAGTGAGATCATGTTGTCTTTCAGTGCGTGGCTCAGCTCACTTTACATGATGATCTCCAGTTCCATCTACATGGCTGCAAATGACAGGGCTTCATTTTTTGGGTTTATTGCTGAATAGCATTCCATTGCATATATATGGCACATATTCTATGGTCACCTATGTTTCCATTTCTTGCCTATTATGAATAGTGCTGCAATGCACTTAGCCTCTTTATATGAACAGTACAGGGGGTGATAATGTCCCTTGTTGAGATACACGAGGCCAAACTCAGAACTAGAGTCTCTGGGTCTAGGTGCTTTGTGGTAATTAATGTTACAAATTGAGGCAATCCTGATACTACATCTGTCCTGAAAAAATGACTAAAATTTTTTAAATTACTGAATAGGCCTCTTATAGTAAGTAATACTTTTGTTTGGACATTCAATCTCTAGTTGCAGATTAGGAGAAATAAAAAATGTAATTTTGTTAAGCAAAGGGGAAACTAGTCATTATCCACATGATACTTTTATGCAGAACAGAAACCATTTTAAAATAAAGAGAAAGTTATAAAAAGTTATCTAGGGAGACCCAGTTAGCCTGAATGTCTTTGTGAGTGTATTCACATAGTGCAAAGAGAGAAGGAAAAAAAAAAAAAAAGATTGGCAGAGGCATGACATACCATACAACCATATAAGCATAAATTTGATATCCTCAAATAATTCTATTTCTCCTACTGGAAATGCTAAATTTAAGTTAAAAAAAAAATCATTTGACAAAATGATTTTCACAATCCAATATTTTCCTAAACAGAGTAGCGTCAAATCTATTATTAGAAGCTAATAGGTGCTTCCTTTATATTTTCTTGTCATTTTTGGACATTATCTCAAATTAAAATTTTGTTATTCATATACATGTATTACAACCCCATGCCCATGAAATTATAAGTTCCTTTTGCTGAAAATTGCCGAGCCTTATTCATTTTCATATTGCCTGCAGGTTCTCAAATAAATGAATTTCTCACTCTTTTTAGTGTTATGTAGCCAACTCACCAGAACAGAGAAAGGGTTAGGCTGAAAATAAACTTTTGGGAACTTGAAGTAAAAGGTAACAAATTTATTGTGATCATTCATATTAAGACTAATAAACTGGTCGTAGGGGTGCTCACTTGCAATCCCAGTACTTGGGAAGGTCACATGTTCAAGGACAGCCTGAGCAACTTAGGTCCTCAGCAACTCAGTGAGACTCTGTTTCAAAATGAAAATTTTTTATAAAAGGGTTGAAAGTGTAGCATGCAGGTAGAATGTCAAATATACCCTCCCAAAACAAAAAACAACAAAAATTTCAATCCCTAATAACCCCTTCCCAAACAAAATTTTATAAAAAAATTTTTATAAAAGGGATTACAAACGTGGCACACGCTTGTAATCCCAGCATTTGGGAGGCTAAGACTGGAGGATCCCGGTTCTCGACCAGCCTCAGCTACCTAGTGAGGCATTCCACAACTTAGGGAGACCCTGTTTCAAAATAAAGAATAAAAAATAGGGCTGGGGGTATAGCTCGGAAGTAGAATGCCCGAGTTCAATCTCCAGTACCGCAAAAAAAAAAAAAAGGGTTGAAGGTATAGTTTGCAGGTAGATTGCCTAAATTCCATCCTTTTTAGCCCCTCAAAAAATAAATGAAAACATCATAAGTCTTTAAGCTTAGCATGTGGTGGATACCTAAAATCCTAATATTTGGGAGGCTGAGACAGGAGGATTGCAGGTTTGAGGCCAGTCTCACAACTTAGCAACACACACACACACACACACACACACACACACAAAAATGGGATAGGAGTCCAGCTCAGATGTAGAACATCCCTTGGTTCAATCCCCAATACCCCCCCCAAAACAAAACAAAAAACCTCTAATAAACATCTTATATGTATTGTAATGACCACAAATGTTTTCTATTTGATGTAAAGCACCATATTAGTGTGAAATAACAGTATTTTTGAGATGTATTCCAAATATAGAAATTAAAAACCTGAATTTGGTACAAATCACATGAACTTCAACATCTATACCTCTTTTAAAAATTGACACTTTTAAAACAGGCACATATCAAATAATATATTTTGCTCTTAAAACAGTATATGCAAACAGATACCAAGGGACATAGGGCAAAAGCTTCTTTCTTAAGCCCTAAGGAAGAAGTGATTTGCATATGTTTACTGACCTTTCCCTAAGCAGTTTTCAAAGCTGATGCTAAGCCACCAGTTTTCAGAACTAGGAAGACCTGAGTGCATTCAATTATTTCTTTTTCTACAAGAGCTTTGGGATTTAAAAAAAAAAAAAAAAAAAGTGATAGCCTAGCCAAAAACCTTGAATGTTTCTTAAACTAATCTTTAACAGAGTTGGGGTTTGGGCGAGGGCCACCATAAATAAATAAAAGCACTCATGTTAACACATTTTTTAAAGTGCATTTGTTTAGAGCACACTTTTTTTTTTTTTTTTTTTTTACTTATCACAAAGTAAGAAAAAAAAATAGTGTCTAAGGATTTTCTCATTTCAGGGTTCAGGGGGATTAAAGCCTAGGCATCCTTAAGGAAAAACAATGGGACAAGGAATCTTTATGTGCTTTCAGAGCAGGAAACCACATTTCTATGAAGTTGAGTAAGATCAAAAATCTTGTTACTTTTTTCTTCTAAATCGAGAATTATATCCACTTTCTAGTCTTAGGAGCCATTGAAGAAACTAAAGCAGAGCTTGTTCTGCTTATTTACCTGACTCATGTCTTTAGTCACCTGCCTGAAAATGAAAATCCAGATCTGGTGATATATAACAAAATTATTACGGCCCTGAATAATAATTATCAAAAAGACACAGTCTTAATAGTGAGTAAGGAGGTGTGAGCAGAGAAAATGCAGGATTAAAACACACAAGACAGCCTGGCGTGGTGGCTCATGCTTGTAATCCCAGCATTTCGGAGGCTGAGATTGGAGGATCCGGGTTCGCGGCCAGCCTCAGCTACCTGGTGAGGCACTCCACAACTTAGTGAGACCTGGTTTCAAAATAGAATAAAAAATAGCGCTGGGGGTATAGCTTGGAGGTAGAATGCCCGAGTTCAATCCCCAGTACCGAAAAAAAAAAAAAAAACACATACACACACACACACACACACACACACACACACACACACACACACACACACAAGACAAAGGGTGGATTTAAATGCAAAGGTTAGAGAAGAAAGTGAAATGATGTTTTAATAATGTTACACAACTCTTTTTTTTTGAGGTACTGGGGATTGAACTCAGAGGCTTTCTACCTCCAAGCTATACCTCCAGCCCTATTTTTTATTCTTTATTTTGAAATAGGGTCTCATAAGTTGCGGAGTGCCTCACTAGGTAGCTGAGGCTGGCCGCGAACCCAGATCCTCCAGTCTTAGCCTCCCAAATGCTGGGATTACAAGCGTGCACCACCTCGCCCAGCTCGCAACTCATTTCTGATTTTTAAAAAAGTACATGTAGAAGAAGACTTCCAAGTAAGTACATTTTATCATGCAAATGACCTTGTAAATAAAAGTATAGGAGTAATGTTTCTGAATTCTCAAAAATTGCTTGAGGTTTCCCAGAAAAAAAGGTTTTTGAAACTTCTGAAACCTATGTAGCAGAGTAGTCGACTGTCATTATACTGATTTATAAAGAACTAAAATAGTTTTAATGGATTAACTGAGTAGTATTCAGAAATGAAACTCCAGGAAAGCAGAACGTCTTCCAGCCCAGACCTCTATTAATCCAATTGTCACCATTTCTGAAGATACTTATCATAATTTGATTTTAATATTACATTACCTAATTCTATTCAAATTATATGTCAAATGTTTAAAGCTAGCTAGCAAAAGAAGAATCAAAATCTACATAAGATTAATTTCTTAAGTGAACATATAAAATAGAAGCCAATGATAGCTTGCATGAATCTTTATTAAACTAATTCAGTTGCAATTTTTCATTTATGTGGGAACATATATATGTATATATATGCAGGTATATATGCACAATGAATAATTTTATATATATATATAATAGAATCAATATGTATATGCCTATGCATATATGCCAGTGTATATATACCTGTATATGCCTACATATACAGGTATATATATATACAGGTATATATACACTGTAATTGTTTATCTCTAATCAATTATGTATGTAAAATGTATTATTAGTACTGTATAATTAACTAAGCAAACAAATAATCCATCATTGGCTTTAAAAAAAAAAGAAAATATAATCATATTTTATAATCATCCTGTTATATGCCTATATATATATATATATACACATTATATGTATTTGTGTATGAACACAAATATAGATAATATGTAGTCATAAATGTGCATATGCATAGTTATATTCAACTAATACTTTGTTATTCTGGGTTAATGAATATATGCAGAATATTAAATTGTACTCATTTAACACATCTTGCCAAAATAAGCAGGTATTTTTAACATAAGCTATAAGAATGAGAATAAGAAGTGTCAATACAATGAAATTTTGGCAACTTGAAAACAGATGGATAACTATTAACCATCAAACTGAAAAATGCCAACTCCAAACCTGATAATGGAAGAACGAAGTGCCAGCCCTGGTCAATATTAAAGTACTTTGAAACCTCAAATTGTCAGGATCAACAATGCCTGGTACTGTGTGGGGAAGGAAAAAAGTAAAACAGGAAGTATTGGTGCCCGGCGTGGTGGCGTACTCTTGTAATCCCAGGACTTGGGAGGCTGAGACAGGAGGATCTGGGTTTGCGGCCAGCCTCAGCTACTTAGGCCCTCTGAAAATTAGTGAGACCCTGTTTCAAAATAAAGAATAAAAAATAGGGCTGGGGATGTAGAATGCCCAGAGGTAGAATGCCCCTGGATTCAATCACCAGTATGGCAAAAAACAAACAAGAACCAAAAAAAAAAAAAAAAAAACACCAGGAAGTATTATTGAAAGTTGTTAATGCAGCATATATTTGTATCTCCTGCCCAGCTTCACACTTCTAGGCAACTGCCTCTTACCATTTGGTCAAGACTCAAGATATTTTCTTTGGAAAAGAGAGTTTCTAACCTCGGCAGGGGTTTGGGGGACAGACATAACTGAAGGTGAGATAAAATGCCAAAAATTAAGAAATGAAGTGAGCTTCTTCCTCTACTCTCTCCTGGAACATCGACAGCGAGAACAATACTTACTATCTCAGAGGAATCTGATCATGTGAAAAAACTAAGTATCCCTAATGATCAGGGTTTCCCCCAAAATAATTCAGCCAGACTACAATTAATGAGCCACACCTAGACGTTGCAAGTTTCCAAATAATTTTTTAAATTTCCTTACCCTTAAAAAAAATGCACAAACCACCAAGGATTGCTGGAGAGGTGAGAAAAACTAATATAAAAGCTAAAAATCAAAACAAATAGAAAAAGGCAATTTAGCAGAAATAGAGTAGCAGGAAGATAAATACAACTGTCATGCTGTCCTTAATACTATCTGAAAAATAAAAGGTAAAACATGCAACAAGAATATGAAGCTATAAAAAGGTATTCAGAGAACATGCACAAAAAAAAAGGCTCTTGAAAATGAAAAGGTGAAAACAGAAATAAAGGACTCAATAAAAAGATTGAAAGATAAGTTTGAGAAATCCTCTAAAAGAGAAAAAAAGGAAAAGAAAAGATATGAAAATAAAAATGAGACAATAAATAAGTCAGAATTCCAGGAAGAGAACTCAGAAAATAGAAAAGTCATCAAGAAATGACTCAAGACAATCCCCCTAGAAGGGAAGTCCATGAATGCTCAGATTAAAAAGCCTGTATTCCCAGCACAAAAGATGAAAATTAACACAAATCATAGTGTATGGTTGTAATAAGATGAGGAATTACAGTATCTTCAACTCTTCACCAGAAACTAAGAAAACAGAAGCAAAGGATTCAAAAATTTGAAGGAAACTGATTTCCACTCAAAATTGTTTATCCAAAGTATCTATTGTGTAAGGAAAAAATTTTTTTTAAATTAAGTATTTAAAATATATTTTTCTCATGCTCCGTCTTTCAGGAACCTATTAAAGGAAGTGCTTCATTGAAACATGATATACTCCCAAAAAGGAGAAAGGTAATATCATAGAGAACAGCACACCTATAACCCAGTACTTGGGAGGTTGAGTCAAGGAGATTGCAGGTTCCAAGCCAGCCTTAGCAACTTAGCAAGGTCCTCAGCAACTCAGTGAGATCCTGTTTCACATTAAAAAGTAAACTAGGGCTGGGAGTATAGCTCAGAGGTAGAACCCCCTGGATTCAATTCCCAGTACAGGAGAGACAGAGAGGGAGGGAACAAAGGAGGGAAAAAGAAAAGGGAAGGAAGGAGAAATATCAATGTCGATGAGAGGAATAAGGGATTTTTCAATACAGTAGAGATCTTAGGGTAACAGATAAGTATTAGCCTCAGAGAACAATCAGTACAAACTGCAGCTGATTAAGCAAAGGCAGATTTTTAAGGAGTAGTCAAGTCCAGGCACTTTGCTATCATGCTCCATGCAACTACAAGAAAGACCAAGGAAAGAGAAAATAGGACGATCCCAGTAATGGGAAAATGCCCCCCCACCCCCCACAAGAAAAGGCAAAGCCCAGGATAAGAGGGAAGAGGAGTTTCAGGAAGTCTTGAAGGTGACCTACAGAGCCACCAATCTAGACTGTAGATGGGGATTTATGGAGAGAAGAGAGGAGAGGAGGAAAGAGGGAGAGAAAACAAATGTATCTTAGAAAAAATGTCCCTGACCATGACCAACCTTACAGTAAAGCTACCTTCAAGCAATGTAGGGAGACCCTGTTTCAAAACACAACAAAGGGTTAGAAGTATAGCTTGGAGGTAGAGTGCCTCTAGATTCAATATCCAGTATCAAAAATAAATAAATACATAAATAAATAAATGTAAACTCTACCCTAGAGCGTGAGGGGTTTTGTGCCTGTTAATTCATTGTGCCAGGCCTGAAGGAGTTGCTCTATAATGCTTATCCTGGAATGAATAAATGAATGGCTCTATGCTAAGCTCTGGAGGATGGTGTTAGACACACACAAAAAAAAAAAAAAAAAAAGGGGTGACAAGACTGACATGGAAGACCAACATGAAATGTTTAAGATATTTCAAAATTATGAAGACAGAAAAAATTCATGTACTATTCAATATACTATTGTACATGAGAATTTTAGTGTAGTCTAATAAATACTAGCATATATCTACTTCATCAACAGACTTAAGAGTGTCTGTATTCAAGTTGTCCAAGAACCTTTAAGATCTCCTTAAGGCAGAGTTGTAGTTGCTAAAGTGCTTTGAGCACTCTGACTTCTGCAGGCACTTCCATCTGAGGCTCCTCTGCCTCATATTCCTTCCCTGCCAGCCCTCCCCATTTCTACTTCACTCACTCAGACAGCATACCTCAGGATGCCTTCCTTCTCTGACCCCTAGGCTTTATAAAGACCCTCCTGCGTGTTTCCCTATCACCATCTTCCCATCCCAGTCAAAGAAGGTAAGGCACTAAATTCCATCTTGTCACTCTTCTTGAAAAGAGAACGACTGTATGACTGTATCCTATTTATAATTGTATCCTAGGCAACAAGCATAACACACAGTAATCATCAGCACATAAATGTCTGACTAGTAAGTGAATTTGTTTATTAATTCAAGCAATATTTACTTAGAACTTCAAGTAAGCCAAGTATTTTTTAAGGTACTGAGAATACAATCATAAAGAGAATAAATAGTCTGCCCTTGTGGGGCTTACATTCTAGAGGGAGAGATAGAATTATCAATCTGTAACACAATGAAAGATGATGCTGAGTGTTATGAAGCAAAATAAATCTGGGTATAGGAATAATGAGGGAGAGGAGAGAGGAGTGCTCTTTTGGACAGGATGATGAGAGAGGGAAGAGTTAAGAATGTAAGACCGGAGATGTGACAGAGTAAATCATGCAAAAAATACAGTGGGAATAACTGTCCAGGTAGAAGAAATAGCCAAACACCAAGGCCCAAGAAGGGAGCCTGCTGGGTGTATTCAAGACAGGCATGTCATTAACAGATTAACTTGCTTCCACTAAATCATTTCCCCTCTCTAAAGCTTTATGCTCCCCATCTACAAAATCTAAAGTTTATACACTAAAATCAGCACTTGTGGACCTGGCATCTCACTCTTAACTTACCGCTTCTGCATCTCTTACCAAGCAATCTTGGTACCATCCGATAGCTCACCAGGTTTTCAGACTTTCTCAGTCCCAGAGTCACTCCCTGATTTCTCCTCTGATGGATTTAATCCCAAGGAAGATAGTCATCCAGCACTGTGCTGGATTACACGTTCTGGCATGTAAGAGCTGAGATGCTCCAAACAATGTGATACCAAGATCTGGTTTTAGAGGGCTCACGGCTGTAATTTACTACAGACAAAAGTCAGGGCTTAAGTTACAATTACAGCAAGTAGGACCTCAATGTCTCCAAGTCTTTTTAAGTTCAAGTTTGAAAGCATATGTATGTAGTTGTATACAGTCCCTCCTGGATGAAGACAACTGATTAAAACGGCCATGAAAAGTCTGAAGCATTTAATACTGCTTACTGCTGACCTATATTCTTAAAAAATGACAAAATAATAAACGCATCCTAGAAGCTGATAGTGGATCATGATCAACCAGAACAGTGCTTTGAAGATGGTAGGAAACCAAGTAAATACATTACAAGTGCAAGAAGGAATAATAGGCCAATTGGTCACTAGGAGATGGCAAAAGTTAGAAACTCATGAACCTGAAATGTCCAACTTCTTCTATGCTCCCAGTCTTCCTATTGAATTGACTTCACTAAGCCTAATTAAAATTAAGCTGTCTATACTATTTCCTCATCTACAGTATATTCTATTTGTCAGGGACCTAACACATCCTCTATGTACAGGAACAAATATTAATAAAAATGATAGTAGCTGAAATAGCAGCTATCAGTGAAAGCCTCATATGTACTACACTAGCTAAAATATGAACTCATTTAATCATCAAAACAAACTTACATGATCATTTTATTATCTCTTATAGTTGGGAGAAATGTTAACTCCAGACAGATGACACCCCAAGGTCACACAGGGCTGGCTGGCTGGCTGTGGAACCGGCAGGCAAATTCTAGGTCTGATATGTGCGCTTAGTTGTTCTATCTCTTCTGAAGGTCAGTCAACAACATGCAGAAAGTTTTTTTAATTATTTCAACCATGGTTCTATAAATAGAGAGTAACTGTTAGCCAGCTATAATTTAGAAACATTTTATACTGATTTAAGAAATGTCTATACCTCTGATCACTTTGACAATATGCCTTTTAATTCACTCCACTCAAATCTAACAATGCTGTTTCCCAGCCCTCAAGACCACATTCACTGGGGTAGGGAAAAGAGGTAACTGTTCATGCCTTTTCCTTTTAATACCTGGACAGATTCTGCTCAGGAAAACATGGCATTTCATACCAAGATAATTTTGAAAAGCCATCTTGCTGACACTTAAGGAAAGGTGTCAGTGAGGGTGTGTGCCAGTGCAAAAGACAATAAACCTCAAGCAAGTAAGGGCTATTTCAAAAGCTTTTAATAAAACTTTGCAGAACACAGAAACATGGGAGAATGTGTGTCAGCACATCTTGACATCCTAGCTGTCAGAATAACGAGTGACAAGCAACAATTCAGGCCGCGCTGGCAGAACTGATGTTAGACCCACCTCTATCATTTGCCAGTTGCTGGGAAAATAACTCATTCTCTGAAGCTCCATTTGTTGTCTATAAAGTGGGATATCAATTCCATAGGACCAACATGATGAAATGAATGCATACAGGGAGCAAAGGACAAACATAAATGCATAGCATTTAATTAACTTTTTGATAAAAAATATAATTGTTCCCTAAATAATTTAAGATTCAAGAGGAAGCTGCCCTCCAAAGTAGGTTTAAGTGCAGTGCAATCAAAAGTTAAATGTTTTGAGGCAGACACTTTCAGAAATTTTACTTGATTTTCGTAAATACATACTTAATGCCACTTTTCCCCCCCTAGTTAGGAGATCTTCATTTACTGAATGCTTCCTAGGTTTTAGACACTAAACTGAGAACCATTTTTCTCATCTCATCCCTTACAACTCTTAGGAAGTCGAAGTTACTGTCTCTATTTCATTAGTGAGGAAATGTGAAATCTGAAGTTAAAAGAATCTGCCCATTCAGACAAGCAAGAGAGTTTGCATTCAAAACCCAGATTTGTTTCTAAAGTCTATGCCTAGAAATATCATGGTACCCTAACCCCTTATTTCCTTGGAGAGCACGGTGGTGCCGACCTACAGTGCTTTTCAGGAAAGTTAAGCCTCCCAGCTGGAGAGGGATTACTGTATGATGATTTCTAACAGGAAAAGTCAATAGTCAGAGCAGCATTCAAAAGCATGCAGTCAGACCAACAAAAGCTTTAATTCTGCACAGCCAGCACAGCACTGAACCTTTTTTTATTCCCTTCTGCCTACCCTGGATGCTGTGTACATAATTTTAGTAACTGTAAATTAATCACTTATTGATATTCCAAATAATCTAACTTCAAGTACCTTGGGTAAAATGATAGGGAAAACTCACTGATTTGAAGAATTCCCTGATTTGGAGTTCAAATGGTTGATGAGAACATTTCATAGAACTTAGATAATCCACATTAAAAATTAAGCTTCTAGGATTCTGGGATCCTTACTGCGACTGACCTGCTGCCTTACATTTGTTATTTCACTGGGGAGACAATAAGCTTGCCTTCCTTTTTTGTTTGGGATTCTAGAAAAGAACGTCAGGTGGCAGAGATGGGGAAAGTGAGTTTCTGATCTATGTACAGCTTTGATTGTTCTCTGCTGATCAAGAATTAACAAAGTAGTGTGGTCATTAAAGTCAAACCTCTCCCCTAACAAAGTAGGGTTTCAAACAGACACCTTCAAGTATGTAATCACTGACTTTACTCAGTGAGTCAAGCACCTGCCATGTATGTAGTCACAGATCAACAGTGGATACTGGCAAGTCCAAATCCAGGGATGTGACCTTCACGACCTAGTTACTGCTCTAGATCACTAAGCCATCAAGGGTGAAGTCAGCATAAAGATTTAGTTATGCATGCCAGAAGTATACATACGACAGCCATCAAAGTGAGATCATTCTGTTAGGAAAATAAGAATTTAAAAAATATTCCGACTTTGTTTCAAAACTGATTTTAGACATTGTTAAAACCAAATACAGAAGGTAAATAGATGACTGCCTACTTTTTTTCTTTTTTTCTTTGTACTAGGGATCGAACTCAGAAGCATTTCACCTCTGAGCAATGACCCCAGCCATTTTTGTTTGTTTTTGAAACAGGGTATCACTTGGTTGCCAAGAGTTTTGCTAAGCTGATCCGGAACCTGCAATCACCTGTCTCAGTCTCCCAAGTACTGGCATTGCAGGTGTATGCCACCATATCCAGCTGACTGACTCTTAAGGACAAGTAAAAGAGGAACCTGAAAGGCTTTTAGATATGCCATATTATGATATAAGAGTGGATTCTGATTTTTTTAATTGAAAATGAAATGCCTAAAATGTATACAAAGAGATGTTTTCAGTTTTCAGAGAGCAGTAAAATCCATGTTATTTTTAAATTTTCTTCTTATATGTGAAGAAAATCATACTGTAGATAATTATATAAGCAATAACAGTTCCTCTGGAAGCCATATGTTTAGAATTATAAGCAAATATTTTCCCTTTTATTTCTCATATTTCAGTACTGAAGAAAGCCTTAAAGTCCTAAGCTAGCAGACAAGATACACTTTATTCTAAATAGAAAACCCAAATGAAGAATGACAATCACCACATTGCAAAGCACAGAGCTTATGATAGAAAAATGCAGATAACCTGAAAGGCAGCATGTGCTGCTAAGTGTCACTATCCAAAGAATTCCCAGCTGCCATCAGTATATATGTCTAGATCACAGCAAGACTGTCACTCAAACGCACTGTCACACTGGTCTAGGTTTAATGTGAGATGCACACTGCAAGAGTAGTTCAGAGTTAAGTGACTGCAGTAACTATAAGTAGTGTGACTTTTTTAATAGCATTACTCTTAGGACTATCCAGCATAGTTTTCTGATTATTGGATAAGGAAACACTTAGTTCTTATTCTTTTGTCAACACAGAGGAATATACCTTTCAAAATCGGTAGCTAAAAATTAGAGCCCAAATCTCATCCTCTTGGGATGGGGCTTCGACAACATTTGTGTTCACTCCAAATTCCTAACAGGGTGGAGCTATCTATACCTTGGGTAAGGGACACTGCAATCCAGGGTTCATTATGGCATAATTCTGCAGAGGTCATGAAACCTCCAGGTCATAGTACTTGTGCTGTTTCTTGACTCCATCTTTTTTTGTTCATGCAAAACCCTCACCTTGAGGGAGCAGGCAGAAAGCCCACCAAGTGCTGTGTCCATGTAAGTTATGAAATACATTACGATATGAGTTGATAATGCACCAATAAAAGTTAAAAAAAAAACTCACCTCGTATCTCTAATTCTTAACCTATACTATCCTAACCCCAAATTCTTTTGTACATAGAACATAATTTCTCCAGGTGGCTTTCATCCATTACCCAAAAGTCAATATTCTCAATCGTTTTTCAGATCAAATGAAAACTAAAAACTTCCTCAGAATAGACACAGAATAGTTGTTTAAATACCATTTTCTCTTTTTCAGGGATATGGGATAGCACAAAAAACACAGGGTTCAGGATGAAAGAAACATGGATTTGAATCTGCCAACTATCAACTGCGTAACCTCAAACGAGTAAGTTTAAATCATTAAGCCTCCTTTTCCCCCTTCTAAAAATGGGATAGTAACAGGAAACTCAAACAGCTACTGTGAGAGTTCAATTATTTTAATTATCATGATTATAATTATGGATAACGTTTATTAAGCACCTTCTATGTGTCAAGCATTAATTCTAAGCACTTTAGATCTATTAACTCAATCTAGCCAAATGTCCATGAGATGGGGATTAATATCTCTGCTTTACTGAGAAACTGAGACATTAAGCAACTGCCCAAGGACACCATCTAGCATTGGGAAGAGCAGACCTGGAGGTGGGTCAATCTGAAGGACTCCTAACCCTAAACCCTCTGCCCAGTTGGCACAGGAATGCCATGTGCAAGAGTGTTCACACACAGCCAGCCACACAGAGACCCACTTCATTCCCATGCTCACCCTGTACCAAGCAGATCCCAAAATCAATTAAATAACTTAAGCAGGAAAAGAATACAATAGTACTATAGAAAAAGATTGATAAAAATATACAGGACTAATAAGATCCCCTACAATCTCACTCTAAAGAAATATCCAGGAAGCCGGACATGATGACATACACCTGTAATTCTAGTACTTGGGAGACTGACACAGGAGGATGACAGGTTCAAGACCAGCCTCAGCAATTTAGCGAGACTTTCAGTAACCTAATGAGACCCTGTTTCAAAACAAAACAAAACAAAATGGCTGGGGTTACAGCTCAAAGGAAGACTACCTCTGGTTTCAACCCCAGTACTACACCACAGATACAGATATGCCCCCTTCTCCCCGCCTCAAAAAAGATTGATCAATCCAAGAGGAACACTCCTCACCTTAACCAGCTACCAAGCTACCTCCTTAGAAGAGAATCTATGAAGAACACAGAATGTACAGCTCCCAAGGGTCATGGACCCATTCCTCCAAACTCAATATATATTGGAACATAAAGTACTTTTGTTTTATCTGATGCCCATTTAATAGGGCATGCCACAGAGAGATGAAAAAGACACTCTTCCTTAAACTCTCCCTTCCCTTACCCAAGTGTGGGTAATGCAGATATCAAATGTCTGGAAGGCTCTAAAGAACAAGGCCCAGATTCTGCATACTGAGGACCCAGGATGACCACAGTGAGGATGGTGGCGCCCACCTGGAAGCCTAGCCGATGCAGCACAAGCCAACCCCAGAGCCACGAAGCAGGTCCCTGGAGAGAGGGACTTATCTAGGAGAAGATCTCAGAGCTCCATCCACCTTTACTCAGGCAAGCTGAGTGACTGGAGGCTGCTGGGCATTGGCTGCTGGGAATCGTGGGGGAGGGGCAAGGTTGATTGTGTTGCAATTTGGAATCAACAGAGTTTTTGAAAATGCCCATGTGAGGCCCAACCCCAGGGATTGATTTTAATTGGTCTGGAGCAGGATAAATATTCTGAAATTTTCAAAGCTCCCCAAGAGATCCTAACCTGCAGTGGGAGTTGAGAGCCACAGCCTTGGGTGGTAGAAGTCTAGAGAAACACTGCTGGAAGTACTGTATCGGGAAGGTGTTGAAAGAAATTGCAGGGCTTACAATGGTGTTGTAAAATGATTAAGCTTATCTTTTAGAAAGAACAGTCTGGTAGCAGTGAGGAAGGAGAAGACCCGGGTCTATTATAAGGTAGCTTGTTCTTACATGTATTCATCCACACACCCCAAAAAATATTGGAGTTTTTAATATTTAGGAGGTACAGGAAACAAGATGAATAAGGTGCATGATTTTGTCCCCTAGAAGTTCCCCATGGAGAGAGATGAAAATTCAAATGCTACACAATGAATGGAACAAAAATGAATTACATAGAATGGAAGTAGAGGAAAGACAGCTAAAATTTGTATAAGTAGCTGAGTTGTAAAACCTTCCCAAGATGATGAGAATTCTAAACCAAAATGGGAAACTGCAGGAGCAACTGCACCAACAGAGCAGTAGGAAGTTCTAGGCTGTGAGAACCTCACATCTTGTTTCTATAAAATTGACACAAGAGGCTGGAACAAAGGCACCTGTGAAGGCAGTCCACGCCAGAAATGACTCAAGAAAGAGTTTCAATTTCACAGTGGAGGTGATGGGACACCTCGGGTCAGAAATTGAACTGACATGCTCAGATTTATGTTTTAGGGGAAGAGGGAATTAGTTTGACTCAAGAGGAGGGAGGGAAGAGAAATGGAGGGTGTGTGTGGGAGTAGAGGGGGATCTTAGGAGGCCATTCCAAAAAACCAGGTGCAGAATACAGAGGGATAGCAGGGAGACAGAGTGGAGAAGAGATTCCATCTTGATATGGAAGAATGAAGCGAAAAAGGCTAAAATTAAGTCAGAGTGAAAAGGAAAAATCACTAAGATGAAAGATTAGCAGAGGCAGAATGTGGGTTGGGATAAGTCCAAGAAAATGTGATTGTGCTAAATATTTGTGAGAAAAAAATCAATTTCAATGGTATATTAAATAATTATCCTCCAACACTACACATATTTCTTCAATAATGGTTTATAATACAAATTTGTCTTCAATATGCCAAAATTTTGAAAACCATAAAATGATTTTAATGGGTGCCATCAAGATTTGTCAAATTCAATATCCATTCCAGGATTTTTAAATAAATAAATCTTGAGATTCCTATTACCAGATAAACCTCAAAACAATAATAGCATCCCTACTGGGTGAAAAATTAATGAGAGTCCCATTAAAAACCAGAATAAAATAAAAATGACACATTAGTTTTATCTATTACTTTCTCTCTAGAAAACCAGAATTAACTGAGTAGCTACTGGTAAATACAAGATTCTGGTAATTCAATGGATACAAGCTTAATTTGCCAAAAAAAAAAAAACAAAACAAAAAAAACTTTTTTCCCATGTAAGTAAAATCAAAAACAATTGTTTAATGTAATAGAAAATTCCACTGGCTAAAGCAATCACAAGCTAAATTGTTTTTAAAAGGCTCAGTCTATATAAAGAAAACAAATATTTACTGAGAGACTTAAAAGAAGGCTTAAAGATTTGAGAAATATACCGTAAGTCTCTAGAAGAGACGAAAGGACAGCTCTTGCTAACCCCACACGCATAGTTTCTGCAAACCCCAAAACTATCATGGACTCTTAGACCTAGACAAGACACTTCAACTTTTGAAGTTATAAGAAAATAAGAGTTAAAAATCCAGGCTTCTGAGAGAAGGACTTCCCAGGGAAAGGAAATGACAAAGAATCAATCATTTTAAATACATGAACCTTTTTCATATCAACATAAATCCCAAGGAAAACAAAAAAGCAAAGAAACTACAAGAAAACTGCATCATATGAAACGTGAAAAAAGTTAACACTGAGTTAGATCTTAATAAAGCAAAGGACAGAAGACAGGGACAATTCCTATGTGTTATCAAACTCTTAATTGTTCACTTGCTCTAGGAAGGGGAAGAACACATTAAAACAGTAATATTATTTTTATTGATCAAATTAACAAAGACTTTTATCGTGTGGGAAGCTGGAAAGGACATGGTGATAGGGAAACTGTCAGACTTACTGATGAGCATGGAAACTGGTACAGCATGCCTGAAAGGCTAGTTGGCCTAAAGCCCAAAGTGTGTTTATTCTATGTAAGCAAGCAATTTCTCTTCAACCATAAATCAATCCTAATAAAATATATGATTCAGAAAATCAATGTTCATTTACTCAGTGCAATTAATTACAGCACTAAATGATCAGCACTAAGTTGCTGATAATATAAAAATGAGGATGTTTAAACCACATCCAGGCTCCTAGGAGGGATAAACATAGATGTCTTTAACACTGAGCTTTGAACACTATAAAAGAAAGAAAAGGATGCCTCTGCACAAAAGGAAGGAATAGCACCCAACCCAGAAGCTCAGAAAATGCTTTCTAAAGGAAATGTTTGATTCATAGGGACTATTTTTATGTGTTTACACACATCCTATATGCTGTACTATGAGCAAGGATTACTTTTTCAGGCATTGCTTTAATATCAAAAAGGGTTGGCATACAACATGCTTTCTTTTAATCTTTTTCTCTACTTGTAGCAAACTATTTTTTCATAACTATACTTCAAATTCTCATCCCATTTTTCTTGCAAAGCTTTCCTTAAATCACCTTTCACATTTTAAAGGAACGAAAGCAGCTAAATCTCACTAGTTTTGCTCTCTGATGTCTGGCATTCATATGTTCCTTCACCCTGCTTGTTTTGAGGCTAGACAGATTATAAATTTATGTCCGCCTACTTTTCTATCTTGTGCAAACTTTATATATTGTAGGTCAAAGTTTTTATAAATAGATTGCGAAAAATAAGAAATGGCCGGGAAAAAAAATCAATGCAGTTCAGAGACAGTGAACTAAAGTCTTGTACGAATTTTAGATTTTAAAAATAAAGAAGCCAGGCATAGTGGTGCATGCCTATAATCTCAGTACTTGGGTGGTTGAGACAGACAATCACAGATTCAAGGCCAGCCTCAGCAACTTAGAGACCCTCAGCAACTTAGCAAGATCTTGTTTCAAAAAAAAATAGAACTTGGAGTGTCACTTAGAGATAGAATATACCCGAGTTCAATCCCCAGAAAAAGGAAGGAAGGGAGAAAAAGAAAATTTCCTTTTCAACTTCAACCACCAATATTGATCTTTAAATTATTGAAAGTTGATTTTGAAGCTCAGAATTTACTAAAATGTATTCAAATCTTTGCTATAGAAACAAAAACTATATACTCTGGAAACATACTGGCAAAAATTCATCTTGAGCCAAGTTATTTCCTTTAAAGTGTAAAGAGTTATATTTTTTCTTTTCTAAAAATGGAATGATGTGTTAGCACAGGCATATATTTAGCAATAAGAACTAGAACCATTCCAAAGAAAAGTTAAAACCTCTCTAGTTTCTATCCATGAATTCTGTGTTCATTTGTTTTTAAATCATTTTGTTTAGTAAAATCATGGAGTTATAGATTTTCTACCAATTATGATTTTTCAACTTCTCATAACCTTTTGTTATAGAGCTTTTAAAAATACATTTAATTTTTATCAATCCTGGAGTTTAATTCACATTTGATATCCCTGTTTGAACCCAAAATTATTTAGGAAAATATTTTGGTAAGTTATAATTTTTAGTTGTTTCAAATGTCCAGTTTAAATGGATTTAAGGAAGCAAATAAGGATAATCATTTCTACTGGAGTTATTTCTTGAACTTTCCTTTGAGGTCGACAATATATATTCAGTGTTTTTAACTATACCATGGGCACTTAATTTATATTACCTTTTTTAATAAGATGATATTGTGTCTGTGTATATGCCTAGATCCACAACTCTACAATATATACTCACTCAAGCTTTTTTTTTTTTTTTTTTTTTTTGAGAAGAAGAGTCAGATTTTCCCTCTATTTGCAAGCTAACAAATTTGAAAGCTGTAGCTTCACAGATGAAGGCATGAGATATGAGGCTCCAGAGGCAAAGACAATATGATTACATCACAAAGGCTACATTAGCTTGATGTCTACCTGGGTTCTCTCCGCCCCTGCTGGAGCCCTGCTGGAGAAATCCCAGTTTACCCAGGGGTGTGCACAGTGGGTGTCACAGCTGAGGAACTGGGAAATGCCCATTTCTTAAAGAAAAGCTAGGAGAATAGGAGAAATAGGCTGTCTCAGCCTCCCAAGTACAGAGATTCCTAGGGGCTGTTAGGAAATTGACTCAATTTTTACCCCCAGAGGATAGGAAACAAATCTACCTTCTGTGTCAGAGTGAAAAACTACTTTTAAAAACAATGCATTTCAGCCAGGCATGGTGGCACACACTTGTCATCCCAGGACTTGAGAGGCTGAGACAGAAGGATCGTAGTTCTAGGACAGCCTCAGCAAGTAGTGAGACTCTCATTAACCTAGTCAGACCCCATTTCAAGATAAAAATAAAATAGGGCTGGAAGTATAGCTTACAGGTAGAATGTCCCTGGGTTCAATCCCCAGTACCACAAAAAAACTGGCAGCTACCTTTAGTTTAGCATATTTAACCTCTTATTTTCTTATCACCATCTGGAATTAACTCTACACGATCTTTTTCTTTAATAAAATAGTGTAAACATGGTTTTAAATTTCCTATCCTGCCCAATTCCTGAACTTTACTAAAATTAGATTTCTGATTTTCTGTCATAGCCTAGCTCTTGAATTTTGAAAATCCTTTCCTAACATTTGCACTAAGCTTTACAGCATTCCTATGGATATTTAAACTTAATCATAAATTTTACCTGTTTGCCTTTCCTGCTCTTTCTCCTATTCTACTTTATATTTCTTATTATGGTTCTCTTTTATTTGGTACAGTATTTTTCCCAAGTTCATTTTTTTTTCTTCCTACAAAGGTTAGAGAACCATATTATTTCTCAGGCCCATAAAATAGTAAGAGGGTTTCTCCCTATGTTAACTATCATTTAATCATCACATGATACAGGATCTCAGTGCACACGATTATTAGGCTCTGTTCTCACACACACTGCTCTTCTGGTAGGACAGATCTGCTTCAGGCTGTGGGACAACTCGGAGGAATTCCACTGGTCTCACCGACCAGTGCTCTTTTCATGGTGGGGTCTGCAGCTCTCACATGACCAAGCCCAACCATGTAGTGCATTTCAAGCCTCTGCCCACACTGTGCTCACTACCATCCTATTAGAAGAAACAAGCCAGAAGGACAAGAGCAAAGCCAGAGGGCAGGAAAGTCAATTCTTTGTGTGTGTGTTTGGGGGGGGAGGGTTACTGGGGATTGAACCCAGGGGTATTCTACCTCAGAGCTATATCCCCAACCCCTCTTATGTTTTTGTTTGGAAACAGGGTCACACTAGGCTGCTGAGAGTCTGTTTCTGAGGCTAGTCTTGAACCTTTGATCCTCCTGTCTCAGCCTCCCAAGTACAGAGATTACAGGCATGCACTACCAGTCTCAAGAAGAAAATGAATTCTGCCGAGAGTGGGCAAGAAGAGCGAGCACTTACTAAACATTTGCTGAAAGTGAAGCAACGTTTCTTGTTCCCTATTGTGTCTTCTAGGTTGTTTTCATTTGTTTCCCTTTCAACTGCCTATTTGTTTGCTTACCTGTTATACTAAACTAGTTGTCTTTTTCTTATTAGGAGATTTTCCCATGATGACTTTAAAAAGACCATGCCATCCACACCACATTTGCAGGGGAGGTTTATAGTCTTGTGTATCTCGTTTATGATCTCTTCTGCCACTTCGAATTTTATTTCACAAAGTCAAATATTTTCTTTATAATCTGTCTTTAGCCCCTACCCTCCAGGCATTTTTGTTTACATTTTTTGTCCAATTCCATTTTTACTTTTTATTATAATACATGAGACGATTCACATGTACTTCCTTGTACTGTATCAGCATCAGATAAAGAATTAATCCTTTCCTAATTTATTTTTTATTGTAGTAATTCGTACATTATTAAGCATACATCTTTGTTAGGTACAAATTGTTAACGACATATTTGCACACATTTCTCATTTGACCCCTTCCACAATTCCCACCCTGCTCCCTCGCCCTCCCCCTCTCAGGTTCAATTCAGTGAGTGACCTTGATAGAGTTGTGGAAGTACATCATGTGCCTTAGGATGTCCCCCCTCCCCTTTAATTAAATCAACTACTTTGCTTATAGAGGGTCTCTCCTTTTGAGCTAGAGACCCTCTTAGGCCTCATTTTCTCCCTAGCATCCGCATATTAGGGAGAACATATTTTTTTTGCTCTTTATGACTGGCTAATCTCACTCAACATAATGTTTTCCAATTGCATCCATTTCCCTGCAAATAACATGATTTTGTTCTTATGGCTGAGTAAAATTCCATTGTGTACATATCCCATAGTTTTGTAATCCATTCATCTGTCAATGGACATCTTGGCTGCTTCCATAGTTTAGCTATTATGAATTGGGCAGCTATAAACATAGATACACATGCATCAGTCTGATAGTTTGGTTTCCATTTTTTTGGGTATATATCCAGTAGTGGTATTGCTGGCTCATATGGTAGTTTCACTCCCATTCGTCTGAGGGTCCTCCATACTGTTTTTCACAGTGGTTGCACAAGTTTGCAATCCCACCAACAATGTATTAGGGTTCCCACTTCTCCACACCCTCACCAGCAGGTGTTGTGTTTTTTATGATTGCCATTCTGATTGGAGTTAGGTGAAATCTCAGGGTAGTTTTGATTTGCATCTCTCTGCCAATTATGTGGAACATTTCCTCATACATTTATTGGCCATTTGTATTTCTTCTTTTGTGAAGTGTCTATTTAGATCCTTTGCCATGTTTTGATTGGGTTATTTGCTTTCTTAGCTGCAATTTTCTTGAGTTCTTTGTATGTCCTAGATATTAGACCTCTATCTGAAGAGTAACTGGCAAAAATCTTCTCCCACTCTGTAGGCTCTCTGATGAGGTTCTTGATAGTTTCCTTTGCTGTGCAGAAGCTCTTCAGTTTAATGCAATCCCATGTATTGATCTTGCTTTGAGCTGCTTGTGCTTTTGGGGTCTTATTGAGAAAGTTTTTACCTGTGCCTATGTGTTCAAGTGTTGGTCCTATGCCCTCTTCAAGTAGCTGCAAGGTCTCTGGCCTAACTTCCAGGTCCTTGAACCACCTTGAGTTGACTCTTGTGCAGGGTGACAAAGTGGGGTTTATTTCCAGTTTCCTGCATATGGTTAGCCTCTTTAACAAATGGTGTTGGCAAAACTGGTTATCTTTTTTCCAGTGTATGTTTTTGGCTCTTTTTTCAAAAATCAGTTGGCTATAAGCCTGTGGCTGTGTTTCTGAGTCTTCTATTCTGCTCCATTGGTCCATGTGTCTGTTTTTGTGCCAATACCATGCTGTTTTTATTACTGTGGCTTTGTAATAGAGTTTGAAGTCAGGTATTGTGATACCTCCTGCACGGTTTTTATTGCTAAGAACTACTTTGGCTATCCTGGGCTTTTTGTTTTTCCAGATGAATTTAAGGACTGATTTTTCTATGTCTGTGAGGAGCGACCTTGGTAATTTCATGGGTATTGCATTGAATCTGTAGATCATTTTTGGGAGGATGGTCATTTTGATGATATTTATTCTGCCTCTCCAAGAGCACGGTAGATCCTTCCATCTTCTAAGGTCTTCATCAATTTCTTTCTTCACCTTTTTATAATTTTCCTCATAGAGGTCTTTAACCTCCTTGGTTAGGTTTATCCCTAAGTATTTTATTTTACGGGGTGCTATTGTGAGTGGAATTGCCTTCTGGATTTCTTTTTTGGTTGATTTATGGTTGGCATATAGAAAAGCTTCTGATTTTTTAAGATTGATTTTGTATCCAAATACTTTGCTGAATTTGTTGATCAGTTCTATAAGTTTTTTGATTGAGTTTGTTGGGTCTTCTAAGTATAGTATGCCATCTGCAGAAAGGGATAGTTTTAGTTCTTCTTTCCCTATTTTTTTTTTTTTTTACCCCTTTGATTTCCTTCTCTTGCCTTATTGCTCTGGCTAGAGTCTCGAATACTATATTAAACAGAAGAGGTGATAATACACATCATTGTCTTGTTCCTGTGTTTAGTGGAAACTCTTGCAGTTTCTCTCCATTTAATATGATATTGGCTGTGGGCCTATTATATATTGTCTTTATGATGTTGAGGTACATTCCTTCTATTCCTATTCTCTGCAATGCTTTTAGCATGAACTGGTGTTGGATCTTGTCAAATGCTTTTCCAGTATCAATTGAGATTATCATATGATTTTTGTCTTCGATTCTGTTTATGTGGTGAATTACATGTATTGTTTTTCGAATGTTGAACCAGCCTTCCATCCCTGGGATGAACCCGACTTGGTCATGGCGTATAATTTTCTTGATGTGATTTTGAATGTGCATTGCTAGTATCTTATTTAGCAGTTTTGCATCTAAGTTCCTCAATGATATAGGCCTATAGTTTTCTTTTCTTGAGCTTTGTTTGGTTTTGGTATTAGTGTGATGTTGGCTTCATAGAATGTGTTTGGGAGGGTCCTGTTTCTTTCTATTTCATGGAATAGCTTGAGGAGTATTGGGATTAAGTCTTCTAAAAATGTTTCATAAAATTCACTTGGGAAACCATCTGGCCCTGGGCTTTTGTTTGATGGTGAAATCTTTATTGCTGTTTCTATCTCTTTGACTGTTATTGGCCGGTTTAAGTTTTCGATATCTTCTTGACTCAATTTAGGGAGGTTGTATGTGTCTAGTAATTTATCAATTTCCTCTGGATCCTCCATTTTGTTGGAGTATAGTTTTTCAAAATAGTTCCTATTTTCTGTAATCCCTCTTATATGCCTATTATTCTTAGGTTAGCTCTTTTAAAATTGGCCCAGATCTCTTCCATGTCCAATTCATACTGTCATATTTTTTTTTCTAGGTTATGTACTATTGATTCATTTTTGGTGTGGTCATCCTCTAAGAGTGATATTCTATTTTCCATGGGATCTAATCTACCATCCATAGTTTGTATTGATGCCTTCATTTTGATTTCATATTTCACTTCCTTCAATGCTTCTCTTTGGTTTCTTTTTAGGTCATCCAATTCTTTATTTGTTCCTTTATTTCTTTTATTTCTTTAAAGCTCTGCCTACATTCTTTCTGAAAGTCCTGTATTGTTTCTAGTATTAAAGATCTGAACTGTTCTTCTGGTAGTCTCTGCCATTCTGGGTTGGTGAGATCTGTTATTGAGGAGTTGTGGTGGCTCATTGTTTCTTTGTTATTTTTCCTTCCCATGGTTCCCCTGTTCTTCTATTTATATCTTTGCTGTTCTTGCAAGTTTTCTTGTCTAATCACTGTAGTTGGGGTTTAGGGGTGACAGGGTGTGTTCAGAGATAAAGTTTGGGTGAGAGGTCACCGTAATAAATGCAGGGATAGGGTAAAGAGGGGGGTATGTTCCAGCAGAATAAGAGGTAGAGTGTGTTGAGGTGATAAATTTTAAAGATTAGAGATGGTAACAAAGCAATAAGTTGCATATACAGTCTGATACCTGCATTTTTTTTTTAGGGGGGCATCCGGCATTATCAACATTTTTTTTATTGGCACATTGCAATCATACATCTTTGAGAGGTACAAGCTGGTAGAGGCATACATGCACACAGCATTCATTAAACCCTCCCCATTCACATCTCATTCCCTCCCCATTCTCATGATCAGTTAGTGATTGATTTTGATATATTTGTGAAAGTACATCTTGTGCATTAGGGTGTTTCCCCTTACCCTCCCCCCCATCATCTTCAGAAAGGTCACCTTCTTTGCTCATTTAATGTTCTCCTTCATTTAGAGTCCCTCCTATGGTCCACTTTCTCCCTAGCTTCCACAAATTAGGGAGAACATCAGATTTTTTTTAACTTGTTACTGACTAATCTCACTTAATGTTTTCCAGGGTCCTCCATTTCCCTGCAAATGACATGATTTTGTTCTTCTCTATGGCTGAGTGAAATTCTATCGTGTACATATCCCTAATCCATTCATCTATTGATGAACATTTTGGCTGGTTCCATAGTTTGGCAATTGTGAATTGTGCAACTATAAACATAGATACACATGCATTAGTCTTGTAGTTTGGTTTCCATAATTCTGAAGCAAATTCAAAATTGTTTACAGATATAGATGAGTAGATAAGCATTGTACTTATAGATTAGTAGATTTACACACAAAAAAAATATTCAGCTGGAGGAAGGTGAATAGGGAGTGACATTCATCTATGCCTTCTACAAAATATTTCTCAACCTCAGGAAATTTTGCTGGTAAGAAGTCATCAAGAATTTTTGATATTTATGGATTTAACAGCGTGTGGTACCCACTACTGAGATAAATATATGGCACAAATTTCGTGGATAATTGTGTCTTCCAATTTCAAGATGTAAATGTTTTTTACTGATGTTGTGAATTCAGTGTTTTAAGACAGGATTGGAAGTACTCCTTTCTGAGCTCTTTCCATTACATAGGAATTGAGTAAAATGCAATAAAGCCAGATTCCTGGAGTTTTTCTATGTTTTTCAAACTTGTTTGTGCCACCCATCATTCTAAAGAGAGCTGAACTAAAAAGCCCAGACTGGCCAATACATGAATGTGGAACCAAGCCTGCTTGTGACCCCAACCTCCACCCCTGAGCATTTCCCCCAGTAGAAATTAGGTTGTAGTTTAACAAGGTCTATGTTTCTCACAGCTATATCCTCAGAAACCTGGAGGATCTAAGTCACTTTTACACAAAGTAGCAGCCTTGATTTACAGCCTGGCTGCACATATTAGGCCTTCCTAGATATTTAAGAATTGTGTCCCCAAGGGTATGCAGGTTTGTTTGGAAACCACTACTCAAGACCCTTTTGTCTCAATATTATTTGGGGAAACCAATCCAGAAAGAACACTTTAAGCATCAGGAACAGATGCTGCCCCTATCATACCAACTGAGTGGTTCAAAACTAGATATTTGAACTTCTTATATCTCATGAGGGTTTTATAAGGTTCTTCTTCACCTCATTTTTTTTTAAAGGTGTAAATTAAATCACTTGTGCCTAATGCTATTTGACAATACTGCAGAAGTATCATGGATTTGTGCAATACTTGGGGGCACTTCCAGAGAGGCCACAGAAACTATAGGCCTACCAACTAGTTAACTTATCAATTATGAAGCTTTTTCTGGTTTATGTTCTCGTTCTGTGCTTCTCTCCCTGTAAATTAGTGTGACCCTCACCTTTGAGTCCAGACATATTTCATTGCAAGACACAAATTCTGGATTACTTCAGATTTACTAAAGTTTTAAGGGAAGTTAGTAATGAGCAGTCAGCACTGGCTCTGTGGCCCCAGCAGTTTACTTCAACTCTAGTATTTACTGCAATGACTTGTTTCCATACCCACCCTTCTCTAGAGACAGCAGACTCCTTGAGGATGAGGTGCACATTATATATACACGTTAGTAACTCAACTAACTGCAAGTCTAGTGCATGATGCATTGTAGTCTCCCAAATCTGCATCCAGGGAAAGGACATGGGTTAAATTCAAACCTAACAAAGTAGCTGCATATCCTAGGATATTTGGCATTAGCAGGCCAGTCAGCCTGAAGAACATTAGTCACTCACAAAAACCTACCTCACTCTGAGAGTGAAGCAAAGCAGTTCTCAGACATCAGATCTCTCGTCCTTGCTAGACAACTCCCAAGGCCCAACCACCAGCTCAGCACAACTGAAAAGGTACGGAGGCAGTATCCACATGGTCCAACTAGAGAGAAGTAAAGAGTGCCTGAAACAGGGCTCAAAGATTAGACAGCATGAGCATCATCCTGTGAGGCAGAGCACAAGCTATGGGAGATCAATTTAAAATGAATCCAGTCAAAGACAGTAAAATGCTGCTGGGCCACTCATTGGCTTGCATCACAGATGGCACAGGGCCAACTTTAAAGTTAATAGGTAACAACACTTTTCTCAAGGACAGTCTGCTACTGTCATGTCATAGTAACCCCTTCATCGAATATCTACCTTTCTCTGAGAAACTTGGTGCTCAAAAATCATTGACTACCAGAAACTTTGCTTTTTGGAATTACAGTAGTTAGAATGAAGCATTCCACTTTTACCTGGAGGATCTAAGTCACTCTGACACAGAGACATGACCTTGCATTTACAGCCCAGTGCAGAGCTTCAGAAAAGGGGTTTCTGGACACCAAATAATACAAAGAAACAGGACCTCGATCGATCCTCTTTGCAGAGATGTTCACTGCTTTACACAGAGCCCTGCTAAGCCTATCTAAAAGATGCTTCATTTGGATTTCACATAAACTCCACCCTTCTCAAATACTCTTACAATACTTCTCTTTTCTTTGTTTTATGAGAAGCCCCACAGCAGTTTTTCCACCTGTGCAGCCTTTCTCCTTATAAGTCCATAAAACTTCCCTTTTCAAACTTAACTTTGTCCTTCATGATGTCCCAGGCTGATAGAGCTATGGGAAGAGTCCTAACAAGTCTTTTGGGAACCACCTTCCTATGACTAAGTTTAGGGTCAAGAAAAGCTTTCTGCAAGAAATAGTCTCCTGGAGGTCACAGGACTCTACTTGGTCTTCTGTGCTCAGTAGAGTTTGAATGACTTTTTTTTCCCTCAGGGCTTACATCCTCAACCAGGCATCAGGATCCAGAATAAGCCTGCTTCAGCAGCTGAAACAGTTTATCATTTCCCAATCATCAACCCTTGCGGTCCACACCCAGAACATGGTGGCTCTGCTGGAAGCTATGAAGGAAGAAGCAGGACTTTCCCCTTATCTCTAATTCTTGGCCTTGGGGTTTAAGATGCTTACAGTCTGAATATCCTCTGTGCAGAGCAATGGCAGTGGTGGTTTTTGTTCCTCAGCTTAGCTACACAGGCCAGGCATGGGAGATGAGAGGGTGAAGGGAATGTCACCAGAGAAAATTTTGGTTATTAGAGAATCATTCAGACCTGAAGGATGCAGAATGCCTAATAGAGCAGCCCAGGTACTCTAGGCTATACTGAGGGTGGAGTGTTTTTGGTAACTCCTTTATTATCTATGAAAAAAGCAGATAGAATGCTGTACCAGCCCATTTTCCCCAAGGCCAGCACATTTCAAGGAAGGGTTAGCTTCTAATTGGTTATTGCTCTAAAGACCCACTAATTAGTAGTGAGAGTTCCTTTTTAATTACCTCACTTTATCTTTCTTGGAAAGCTCTCAAGGAAAGGGGGCTTTTGGGGACATCTGTTAAGGAATACAAAAAGCTCAGTCATTTACTATAAGCACTTCAGTCTAACCCCTAGATATCTTTCCTTCCCAAACTTAGAGGACATTAATGCAAATCTTTCCCATCTATAGGAACTAAATTAAACAATCACATTAATATGCCTTATGAAATTAACTTATATCTAAAAATATCTACATTCAATATGTAAGTGTAAACATGTATATTCAAGCAACTACTTCCAAAAGTTATTTTGGATTCAGTCCAATGGCCAAAAATAAAACACTAATAATGTGACTATGTAAAACTTTATAATTTGTTTATGAATATCAAAACATCAAACACAATTACAAAACAAAAGCAATATATAGGGATATATCTTCCATGCAGAGAGATACAGAACTTGCTTCCCATGAATAGAAATAGGGCTCATCATGGACATGAATAAGCAGTGCATAGCAAATGAAATAAAAATAGCATTTATCCATTTTCTTAGGAAAATAAACTATAAAAGAATTGCTGTAGGGAAGAAATATAAGAAATTTTACATGTTCGCATGTGAATAAGGAATCAAACACTGGGTAGGTTTTTTTGAGGTAAGAAACACAGGGTCCTGTAATCAAAGTTTGCAAAGGTAAAGTTGTAGATTAAAAATAGAACAAAAAGTTTGAGAGGGTTTTTTCCTCAAATGTGCTTTTATTAGTATTCTTATAATCCAAGAATATGCTAACTGCCCTCCCTCTTGCCAACTTAATTGTGGAAAATAAAGACTCTATAGTAATGAATGGAAAACAGGAACTGCAGTACTTAAAATATCAAGGCATATAAAGATCAAACTAGTTCTTCTCATGAATAAAACATCCAACTTTATCCATATGAAACTGTTTATTTAAGTGCCTAAATCTAGTACTCATATCCCTCAGTCATTTTTCAAATTATAGCTCATGAACACCATCCGGATTTGAAATTTGTTTTAAGATAGCTCTTAAAAATACTGCAATGCATAACTAGTTCTCCCTAATTGATCTACCATTTGAAGAGGTGCAGGAATAAAATCCAAGCCTTTTGCCGAGCCTCTCTCTCCCCAGAGCTCATCTTTATAATTTTTCTTAGTCATCAATTCTTAACACTCAAGTACTTAGGAATATTAACTATAGAGCAGGTATACACAGATAGAGTAACATCCAAAATAAGAAAGCACAGGGGAAAGGTAGAAGTCATTTTAATTGAGTGCAATATATGGTTCGTCCAAAGTGTATATAAAGCACATACAGTTGTCTGAATGTCTATTCTTGAACACACACTGACTAGGGTAGAAGAAGTTATATGAGACTGTGCCATTGGAGTGAGGAGTGTGATCTATTTGTAATATATGAGGTTCAGATGCTGAAGTTCTTATTTTGGCATCACAATCTTATATTATTCTACCTCTTAGGAATGAAAAAATATTGTCCAACTTTCAGATTAGATACTACAGAAAGAATACTAAGAAAACACACTTGGGATGAGATGGGGATCTTTGCAGACATACATACACAAATTCTTAAACCTTACTATTCTCTTTCTTTGAATATTCCAATCTTTCTTGGGTCATTTGACTCTCACTGTGAACTGAATCTTGAGTTTGCCCCAAAACTGAGCAAAAGATCAGAGAGCAAAGCACACTGTGAGATCTATCAGCATAGTAATAATATAGCACTTGTCAGAGTAACAACCATTTTTCACACACATCTGAAGAAAGACTACACAGGATGCCATTCATTAACAAGTACATTGGGATTGAGAGACTACTGATATATTTCCTTGCTCTTTTATAATTCTAAGCAAAGTAATGCACGAGGAAATAACTTTTACAAATTAGCCTTACAATTTTTTCAACTTGAGTTAAAATTTCGTGTGTGTGTGTGTGTGTGTGTGTGTGTGTGTTTATGTGTTACTAGGAATTGTACCCCCAAGGGCATTCTACATCAGAGCTACACTCCCAGATCTTTCATCACTGTTGTTATTATTTATTTATTTTGAAACAGAGTCTCACTCAGTAACTATGTATTGGCTTTAAACCTGAAATCTTCCTGTCTCAGCCTCCCAAGAACTGGGATTAAAGGTATATGCCACTATGCCTGGCTCTGAATAAATTTTTAAATAAATAAGGACTCAATATAATTACAAAGCACAATTTACTCAGAACTAAAGGCCAAAGCATCAGAAATTAAGAATTTTGATTAATCATAAATAAATGTATTTTATCTTTATTATGACATTAACATTACCATTAAAATAATTTTATTTATAGGCATGTAATTATTTTACAAAATCATCAGTAAAGAAAACACAAAGTATGTTAATGTCCCATACTTTAAATCAAATGGCTAATTCAGTCTGCAAAGAGCAATTCCCAGGCATCACTTTTGCTTTCTTGTGCCTAACACTAAAAAGGACCTCGAAGAAAAAGCAAACTCTGTGCCTGCCAAACACACCGACCTTGTACCGAGAAATGTATTGTGAGATACACCCTTTGGTGAACAGAGAATACCATTACTCTAGTAACATACTGTGTTTAAGGAGAAACAGGCCAGAAAACATTCCACCTTCAGCTATCTGCCAGGCATGAATGTTTGTGCTCCTTCAAAATTCAAATACTGAAATCCTAACCTGCAATCTGCTGGTGTTTGGAGGCGGCACCTGTGGGCAGTGATTAGGTAGTGAGGCCCTGGAGAGACTGCTTGCCCCTTCAACCATATAAGGCTGGAAGGCAAAGGCTGCGGTCTCTGAATTAGGAAGTCAGACCTCACCAAAGCCAAATCTGCCAGGAATTTATCTTAGACTTCTGGACCTCTAGAGCTGTCAGGAATAAATTTTTGTTGTCTCTAATAAGTTAACTGGTTTATGGTATTTTGTCATGGCAGCCTTAGAAAGTACTAAGATACTAACTCTTAAAACTTCAAGAAGCCTTAAGGAACCACCCATAAGATACCTAAAAGTATTCAGAACTATGGCCTAATGGGTTCCCCATCAATTAGATTTGGTGGTCTTCCAAACAGCCTGTCTTCTTTACAAAGCAAGCAACGAACTGATTACAAAATGTTCATTTTAAAACAGGAACAGTATGCACAAAGGTACATGGTTCACCCCATGCCAAGAAACAACTAAAAGGAAAGCATCTGGTGTCTGCAGATGAAATGCTCACCTAATAGTACCTTGCTCCTGGCAACTTGGAGCTCAGCACACCAGGGATAGGATCTGTGCAATGCTAAGTAGATGCACCACAGGCTGTGTGTTTGTACAAATTAAAGCACCCATTTGGGTCTTTGTTCAAAAGCTGTTCCTTTCAGCCATATCAGGATATTCACTAAAAAAAACCTATCTAAAAGAAATGCTGATTTGTGTCAAAGAGGTAAAAAAAAATCATAAGGCCCTCCTTTATGACTTCACAAGTTTTCTCATTTTTCTTTGCATTCCCGTTAATTTTAACTCCTTATTCCATGTTTCTAACCTGTCTTTGATCATCTTTTTCTGAAGCTCAGATCCAGAATTTTTATCCTTATCTTTAAAAGCATTATAACATGGTAGAACTCTAACCAATGGAGTTTTTCTTTCCTTCCCTATCCCTTTAGAACAAGAATGTTCTAACCATCAAGAGCTAGAAAGATGAGAGGGAAAAAAAAGATGTTATTAGCTTCCCCAAGCATGTTGTCTACCTTAACCATCAATGTATACCCAGGGCGGCAGCTAGCCCAGCCCCTGGAACAAAGTAAAATGTTTCTGTTCCTGATGAAGAATCAAAATAAGCATATAGACTTCACTATAGACTAGCTAGGTCATCATCTATGATGTGAAGTATTAGCTGAAACAATGTCAAGCTCTCTACAAAAACTAGAACTCCAAAAACCCTCAGAATTTCTAGCTCCTGTGCCTACATCACTGCAGATAGATATCCTGTACAATCCCAAACAAACAGCCAATCTTAGTCTTCACAAAGCTTTTATTTTACTCTTCCTGAGTAATACATAATAGAAGAGAATCTTGCTGAAAAATGACTGGGGGGGTGGGTGTCTCTGAAATCTCAAGAGGAAACCCTACCCACCGCTGCTTCCAACAGGAGATTCAATTGTATTAGACCTCAAGTCCTATTATAAACTCTATCAAATATTTGTTCCAGAAGGAAAATATTGGGGTCACTGTATGAAAAGAATGTTTATTTGAAGTTTCTCAAGATCTCAGAAAATATTGATGCAAAACTGCCTAATCTTCTGTTAGACTTTTTTGCAAGACAGGGAGTGGAGAGAGTAGACTTTTTTTCAAGACAGGGAGTGGAGAGAGTAGACTTTTTTTCAAGACAGGGAGTGGAGAGAGTAAGACGTCTCCCCTCATAGGAGTCGCTTGTTAACTGAGCTACCTTGGCCAGCAAAGTGGCTACCCAATGAAGTTCACCTTATTCTGGTGGCCAGGAAAAGTGCATCTACAATGGAGAAATTTTCTCACCACGAGCATGCTTTCCTCTCACACTTTCACCCAGTTACAGGATACATAAATCAGAAATTGCTTTATAAACAAGATCCCAAGTAGATTTGAGTTTATAATCTTTCTATCTAGGCTTCTTTTGTTTTCATTTTGCAGTGATGGGAATTGAACCTAGTACCTCACATATGCTTGGCAAATGCTCTGACACTGAGCCACATTCCCAACCTACAAGTTTATAATCATTCTGCCATTCAAGAATGACACCCTTTCCTTTACCAGCTCTGACATACTACCACATTACTTGTTTCCCTAAAAATGTGATGACTAAATAAATGCAAGAAATAGATTGCACAGTATTATTTTGTTTCTTCTATTAAGAAAGTATATTTTATTAGGCATATTAAGAATAAACACCTAATACACAATTAACCTGAATAAATGGAATCAGATGTAAGACTACAGTCTATGTATGTGTCAAAAGCAGCCAGATTAAAATGTTAACCCCGGCACTCAAATTAGTTGAGACAATTAAAACCATAAAAATACTCAATTGTTGACTTTCTCTTTTAGAGGATTTGTATAGTGCCTCATATCCATATTTCTTTCAGCCAACACATTTATTGTTGTATGGGGAAAGTCGCTGAATTTCAAACCAGGAGATACAAATTTACATTCTGGATCTGCCCGTTAACAAGCTACAAGACTATAGAAAGGACACTCTCCTAACTCCTTAGAAAAGTGATGCACAAACCCTACCACCACTCAGTTATCCCGAGAAGTAAACAAATCATATTCAAAGCACATTCCACAGCATGCCATCTACAAAGAAGCAGTTACAGGTATAAGATTATTTCACTATCTGGTGCCAGTTCAGCATTCAGCACCTGGATGATGCCTTCAATATACAGAAAAAATACATTCAGATTTATGTATACTAGCTTTATTCTTGCTATACACAAATTGATTCATAATGTCTATTGTTTTTTTTTTCTTTTTGTGGTACCAAGGACTGAAGCCAGGGGAGTTCTACCTCTGACCTACACCCCCAGCCCTTTTTATTATTATTATTATTTTATTATTTTGAAATAGGGTCTCACTAAGTGGCTGAGGGCCTTGCTAAATTGTTGACTCTGGCCTTTAACCTGCTATCCTCCTGTCTCAGCCTCCCAAGTACTGGGTGGAATTACAGGCATGCGCCACCAAGCCCAGCATCGATGTTCTTTATAAGAAATATTTTGATAAATGTGGAATTTTATTAGAAAATTAACATACCTCTCAGAATTTTATAAATAAAAGCACGAAGTGTTCAATATGACTTTCAAAATAAATTATTGGAGAAAAACTTTTGTCTTGAAATGGATATAGACTTTGAAAAAAATCTCGTATACACTTTACAGAGACAAATTACAGAGCTTTTTTTGTGCGTGGTACTGGGGATGGAATTCAGGGACACTGTACCTCCAAGCTACACCTATTTTATTTTCATTTTGAAACAGGGTCTTACTAGGTTGATGAGAGTCTCGCCAGTTGATGAGGCTGTCCTCAAACCTGCAATCCTCCTCTCTCAGCCTCTCAATTCATACAAATCACTTTGGACTCTTCTTTAAGTATGGGTTCAACAGAGGATGGGGCCTGAAAAAAATGTTCTCCCTTTCTTCTTATAAGAATGGGAATCAAGTCCAGGACTGTTTCACCTCTGAGCTACACTTTCAGCCCTATTTTATTTTGAAACAGGGTCTAAGTTAACAAATGCTGCTGGCCTTAAACATGCAATCCTCCTGTCTCAGCTTCCCAAGAACTGAGATTATAGACATACACCATGGTGCCAGCAAGAGAAGAACCATACTTCTAATAAGTTCTCGGATGATAATCTTGCTGCCTATTTATGGACTATATTTTTGGTTTTGTTTGTGGTGCTGTGGATTGAACCCAGGGACATTCTACCTCCAAGATATACTCCTAGCCCTATTTTACTTTTTATTTGGAAATAGGGTCTTCCTAAGTTGATATGAGCATCACTGAGTTGCTGAGGCTGGCTTCAAACCTGCTATCCTCCCGTCTCATCCTCCCAAGTACTGAGGCTACAGGCGTGTGCCACCACGCTTGGCTATAGACCACACTTTGAATAGCAGTGTTGTACACCACAGAGAAAAAAATTCTAAGAAGTTTTTGTAACTTACCAAATGCAGTAAAATAAGAAGCTATACGCAAAAGGGGGGAAAAGCAAACAAAATATCTAAGTAAGCTTCCCACCTTATAGTTAAGAAAAATAATATTTGGGCTATAAAGAAAACTTAAATGGAAATTACATTTAAAATATAGACAAGAAATGGAAGAACTATGTTTCAAACTCAAAATACCACCAGCTAAAACAGTACTCAAATGAAAATGTATGGGTATATATAAATAATGAAAAGAGAGTATTCAACTGTGAGACTAATATACTCCAGTAACCCAAGCCAGACAAGGACAATACTAATGACTGATGAGGAAGACTGTCAAAATCCTAAGCCTACTAAGGTTTACACCAAGAAGGTGAAAGCGGTCCACATGGAAAAGGGGTCCTAAAGAAATCTGTTACATTAATAGACTGAAGGAGAACGAAGGCCATATGATCATATGCACAGGAATTTTGAAAGTACTTCATATAGGTAATTCAGCAAGGTTTTCTAACAAAATGGATTAGTGCAGAAGAGTATTTAAGGTCCTTGTTTAATGAAGGGTGTCAAAGTATATTCACTACAAACCCAATATAAAATATATGTTTCCAATTAGATTGGGAAAAGACAAGGACGCCTGGTGTTATTGTTATTACTATGTTACATATGGGAACTTTTCATTCAATGCAAGGAGGAAAGAATATGTGGACTCAAAGGGAAGATTTAAAAACTGTCTTTACTGGGAATCATGTAACATGTAAAAGCTAAGGCAATCAATTATTTTAAATAAATCACTTAGATTGAATAAGACTTCAAAGGTTCTAATATAAAATCAACACACAAAAAACTAAAAAATTTAATCTCTCAGAAAAACTTTAAAACTATTTGAAAAGTTGCAATTTTAAAATCTACAAAAAAAAAGTCCTGAAGGATCTAACAAAAATAGAACGTGAATAAGTAGAGTTTCTGCATTTCTATTGTGAACCTATAGTGTAAAAATGTGAAATATGCCCCAAATTAACCCTGTAAAAGACAAACTGATGCACATCAACAATTTATGTTTAGTAAGGGAAAAGATACACCAGAGGTTATCATAGACTCAAAGGTCCTTCTCCTGTAGCCTGGAGGCTGAGCCCTTTCCTATCTCAGGGCCTTTGTGTCTCCTGGGCCCTCTGCCTAAAGCCTATAATGGCTGGCTAGTCTCATTCATTGGATCTCTACCCTAAAACTTCTATGAATCCTGTATTTAAAGTTGAAATGCACACATTTGTCCTGCACAGCCCAGGTGTAGTTCCACCCCATTGCACCTTCTCCTTGAGTACTTCACTCAGAACCTCTGCTACATCAGCTTGGTATCATCTCTGTCCTGTCCTCCCCAGGGACCTGGAGTCATGCCCGGCATACGGGCTTATACCTTTTTAAAAAAAAATTAATATGTATTTAATTGTCAGTCAATTACACATGAATGCAACAGAGTAATATACAGCCATTAAGACAATGGGCTCCAGAATTAAGAACAGCTGTTAAAGTATACAAAAACAGAATATAAACTGGGTGTTGTGGTACATGCCTGTAATCACACTTGGGAGGACTTGAGAAGCCTTTATTATAAATCCAAACTTTCCCTGCATTTCTTATTAAGCTAAGAAATGTCTGTCCACATCTGAGAAGGGTATATAAAAATAAGCACATGGAGTCAGGCAATAGCACACATCTGTAATTCCAGTACTTAGGAGGCCAAGACATGAGGATCACAGGTTTGAGATCAGCCTCAGCAACTTAGTGAGTCTCTTAACTACCTAGGTGAGACCTGTTTTCAAACCAAGAGCTGAAGGTACAGCTCAAAGGTAGAATGCCTCTGGTTTCAATTCCCAGTAGCAACAAACAGAATACAGAAAACACCATTTTTATAATGAAATGTATTTGTACAAAAGACCTATATAAGGATACATATAACAATTATAATGACTATCTCTAGTCATACTAATAGACTTTGAAGTGAGTTTTATTTATAGTTAAGGTTTTATTTTTTACATGTTTTTTTTCTTTTTGGGGGAGGGACGGTGGCACTGGGGATTGAATCAAGCAGCTATATCCCCAGCCCCTCCCCCCTTTGTTTTTTCATTTTGAAACAAGGTCTCACTAAGTTGCAGAGGTTGGCCTCAAACCTATGATACTTTTGTCTCAGCCTCCCAAGTACTGGTATTACAGGTGTGCACCACCACATTTGGCTCATTTTACATTTTCTAAAAGTAAACCATGAATTATTTTTGGGTTTTGTGGGTTTTCTTGGGAGGTGGGGAGGTTACTGTAGATAAATCCTGGGGGCAATGTATTTCCTCAGAGCTATATTTCCTAGCCATTTTAAAATTTTTGTTTTGAAATGTTCCAAGTTACTGAAGGCCTTGCTATGTTGCTAAGGCTGGTCTTGAGCCTGCAATCCTCTTGTTTCAGCCTCCCAAGTACTGAGTTTACAGAGGAGACATGGGCCACCATATCTGACTCTATAAATTTTTTTGCGGTACTAGGGATCGAATCTAGGGGCATTCTACCTCCAAGCTGTACCTCCAGCCCCATTTTTAATCCTTTATTTTGAAACAGGATCTTGTTAAGTTGCAGAGGGCCTCACTAAGTAGCTGAAGCTGGTTGTGAACCTGTGATGCTCCTGTCTCAGCCTCCCAAGTACTGAGATTACGAGTGAGCACCACCACACCTGGCTCTTTATTTTATTTATTTTTTTTTTTTGCAGTACTGGGGATTGAACTCAGGGGCATTCTACCTCCGAGCTACACCCCAGCCCTATTTTTTTATTCTTTATTTTGAAACCGGGTCTCGCTAAGTTGTGGAGTGCCTCACTAGGTAGCTGAGGCTGGCCTCGAACCTGGATCCTCCGGTCTCAGCCTCCCGAATGCTGGGATTACAAGCGTGCGCCACCACGCCCGGCTCACACCTGGCTCTTTAAACCATATTTAAAGAAATACTCAACACGGTGAATATTGTGTTGTGATTATATGCCTCTGTGTGTGTGTGTGTGTGTGTGTGTGTGTGTGTGTGTGTGTGTGCATCTATGTATTAAGGAAATAGACCTCTTCACTTCCAGACTCCTTATCTTTGTTTGTCCCAGTATACATAACATACACCCAGAAGAAACTGAACTCAACAAGTCACACTCCTGACACAGTAGTCAAGAACTGCCATAGAAATCCACTTAGTTCCTTATCTTGCTACTTTAAAAAGATGAAAATCTCTACGTGAAAAAAGGTAAATACGGCCAATATTTGTTTCTTCAAGGATAATCACAATTCAGGAGGACTTACTTCTCCTCTTTAAGGTAGGAATAAGAATAAGCCCTCTCCAAGTTCTCGCCTTGGTGTTGTAAGAGCCGGAGCAGGGGAGAGAATGATCTGTTATTATGGGGTCTCATTTTAGGGTCTGAGAAACATTAAGTTGCTGCCACAGTGACATAGAGCTTGCTGTTTTCCATGACATTTTCCATCAGAATCATATATGAAAATGTGACACCAACCATAAATCACGGTAACCTTTTGCCACTAGAGGGTGAGCTTCTGGCATGGCAGCTCTTGCCTCTGAAGTTGTGTTTCTTTTCAACCAAAACCAACCAACAACAACAAAGGAAGAGAAATAAGATCCACTCTATTCTTTTTAAATATTTAATGTGACTACCTATGAATGGATGGGCAAGCAGGGTGGGAATCAGGGAAACACACAACAAATGTGTACATGTATGTATTTTTTACATACGAACTTCACCATGATGTATAATTACAATGGGCCAAGAAAAAAAAAAGAAAACAAGTACTTTGCACACTAAACATGATGCAGATCAGTTATCAGAACATTAAAAAAAATAACTGAAGTGATCCACTTTAGTCCTAGTTTTCTTTGTGTTATTTTAGATACTTTAAGAACTAGTATCATTTTTATACTTTTATTGTTGCATTGTAATTATTATAAATCATAGAGGTTCTAAGTGATAGGCACATACCTATACACCGCACTTAGTGTGTTTCCTTCGGGATCCCACATACATGTGAGTGAGATCAGTAGTGATACCTTTACATAGGGACATAGCATTATTTGAACTGTTTCCTTCATGAAGCCTTCTTTGACGCCTCTCACCTCCTTTCCCTAAACCCTTCCCACTATTCTACTACAGTTCTCTCTTCATTGATCTGAAGCCCCTTTTGTTTCCTATTTTCCCTGCAGCTTCCACATGGGAGAAGACTTAAAATCCTTGACTTCTGAGGCTGGCTGAGCTCATGTAGCATGATATTCTCTAGTTCTGCAAATGAAATAATTTTGTTCTTTTTTATGGACAAGTATAATTCCATGGTATGTACATACATTGTTGTTATCCAATATATATTTTAGACTCAAATTTACCTGGGGGAGGGATGTGTTATTTCATAAAGTGAGGATTCCCATACTTGGAATTTCTGGTTTTGACCTCCTACCTGTATCTTATGTTACTTAGTTTTCTTCTATTTAAGATGTGAGGAATCAAACCCAGGGCCTTGTGCACACTAGGCAAGCACTCTGCCCCCAAGCTGCAGCCCCAGCCCCCCATCTTTTAAAATGGAAAGAATCAAGACAAGGCTTACACTGAGACTTCAACTTAGAATGACAGCTACATGTGGGCAGTCCACTGTGGTCACTCATTCCCAGACAACACACTGCTCTGCGCTTCTTTGGTCCCTATCTGCAGATGGCCCTGGAACTCAACTCGTTTGTTTGGCAAAGTCAATTGGTAAAGTTTCAGTCCTGACCCTCTTTTTCAACATCAGGGTCACAGCAGAATAGGTGATTTCTCTACAAGGGCAAATTGATGAACTTGTTTTAAAATGACTTCGTATCAGGCAAAGTATATCTCTGAATCATCACTTAAAATACATATTCACAAATGCTGAAGACTATCAACATTGCATTTTTACAACCATGGGTATAAACTGCATTAATATGCTTATCTCTTTGAATTCAGGAAAAAAAAAATTATATATATATATATATATATATATTTTTTTTTTTTTTTTTTTTTTTTTTGCGGTACTGGGGATTGAACTCAGGGGCTTTCTACCTCCGAGCTATACCCCCAGCCCTATTTTTTATTCTTTATTTTGAAACCGAGTCTCACTAAGTTGCGGAGTACCTCACTAGGTAGCTGAGGCTGGCCGCGAACCCGGATCCTCCGGTCTCAGCCTCCCAAATGCTGGGATTTATTCTTGATATAAACATTTGCTCTTGAAAATCCTGTACAAATGAATGGCTGATAATTTTAGAACAGCTGGTTATGTGATTTAGCTTACCATTAATTTAACATGTCATTTAAATCATTCTCATTTAACTTACCATTTTTATAGAATATTTCTTAAACAGCACTTTAAGAAAGTGCCAAGGATTTTGGTAGAACTAAAGTACTTAAACATTTCTCTGACCACTGATTTATCATTGTTAAAGGCAATTATTACTCAGTATTATGATACAGAGGTACCTTAAGGATACAATGTATCCTAAAGGGTTAGTTTTACGATATTAAGTGACTAGATTGCCATACTTTTCATTTTTTTCCTAAGATTTCTAAGGTCTCCCTTTGAAGCCAATCATTTTTCACTCTAGTTTTCTATGCTGTCTATGGAAGCTCTAATTCTCACTTATCTGCTATTTCTAATATATACTTAAAAGTCAGATAAATTGGGTTACTAAAACTATACATGAAAGAATGAATCAACTCTGAGGATTGGTAGGAAATATTACAATCAGAATCTTGTGTACTTTAGTGGGAAGACTGTTCCATCTACTTAGAGATATTTTATCTGTTTTACATCATTTGTTTCTTTTCTTTTATCAACTGCAAGTTTCTTAAGGACAAAAGCCACGTGAAACATTTATGTTCCCCTTAGAAAACTCCCAGCAGAGCACCTGGGCCAATGCAGAAAGGATTCTCATCTTTTACTGTTTACTTCCTTTAATTATATTTGAGACAGTACAGGTCCAGAGGAATAATGCTTTACTAACCTGAACAGTAGAACCAAAGATCCAAAACCCCATACTTACTACCTTACAACCAATTGCAGACCTTCTAAACTGTCTATTTTACCCTGACGTGTCAGGTCACCGTATTTCCTGGGTATAATCCAAGCAACTATGATAACCAGGGCAGGTCTCAGGAGAAGTCATAACAGAGCACCTCTGAACGGTGGAGGGCTGGTGTAAAACCAACCAACACTGACAGTGGTGCCAACATGGATGCATCAGTTGCCAGGAAATGTGTGTCCTGCGACTCACAAGAGACTCCCCACCTCAACAAAAAACAAGTGCACATGTATACTACTAATTTGTGATAGACCTTCTCATGCTTAAATTTGAAAAGGGCAATAAAAGGAGGCACAATGATCTAGAATGCTAGCCTTTCATAGATGGCTTATTTTTATTAGAGGATCCAAGCTGAATATAAGACTTATTTTTTAAAGTAGGCATCATGCACCCTTTTATCTATATTGATATTTAACATTTGATATGCAAACTTCTGTATGATTATTTCTGAATGTATAAATAAAACACACTAACCCCATTGACCTCAAGGTTTTTGGATATTCTTACAGTGGCAAAGCCAATATGTTATGAGACCTGGCATAGTCAGAAGCTTTACAAATGAAGTACAAAGATTTTTGGTCAGTATATAATATACTGCTGCTTTCCAAGTTGCAGAATCCTTTTTCTGTTCCTATTTTCCTATCAGCAAAACAGGCTGACTATAAAATCATCTTTGAATATACTGATGTATATGAAGCATGCTTTCCTAGAGTCAAAAATGTAGCTGCTATTAATAAGTGAAACACCTAGATAATTGTGCACCTCCAAAATAATTTTTCATGTTTATATATCTAATATATGCATAATGTGCAACATTATAATTATATTCTTAAAAGTTATATATAAATATATTTGTTATGGTTTAGATGTAGAATGTTCCCCATAAGAGCTCATGTATGGCAATGCAGAAATGTTCAGAGGTGAAATAATTGACTCATGAGGGAAGTGGTATATCCATATATGTGTGTGTGTGTGTGTGTGTGTGTGTGTGTGTGTGTGTGTGTGTATATTGTTTATATATACATGTATATATATTGGTTTTGGAAACTGAACCACCCAGGGGCATTCTACCTCTGAGCTATACCTTTACTCTTTATTTTGAAACATGGTCTTGCTAAGATTTTCTATGTTGATAAAGAATTATTCTAAATGATTTTCATGACACTCATATCAAAAATACAACTAAAAATATTAGTTCATCTAGATAACCATGTTGTCATAAAACTTTGAACTAAAAATGCAACATGTTAATATCTATAGGATTATAAGTGTAGAAAAATTTTAGAATGTCTTTTTAAAGGTGCAATTTATAAACTCGATGTGGGGTTAGAAAGAAGAGTTTTCTCCTTTCCTTATGATAGGGCCAATGTCTTATTTAACTTCAGATGCACTCCACAGAACCCAGCATACAGTATTTATTCATTCAACCAGTATTTCAGTCCTTAATATCTTTCTGGCATTATGGCAGACTGGATGCTAAAAGATTAGTTCTATTACCTCCATTATAATCATTCCTAAAGTAATTACAGTGTTCTACTACAAGTTTATTCTGTAGAACCAACAACTATCATTTGTTTAATATACATTGAAAAAAAATTAGATTTTCAATTGGTTCCTTCTATGCTGCTAATCCCTTCTTCCTGGGACCGCCCAAAGCGAGGGATCATATTTAGTGTTATAACCAATATGGAATGTAGCAGGAAAAGCTACAATAAAAGGACCTTGGCCCTATCACTTCCCATTCTTCTTCCTCCATTCAAACAGATTTCAAAGTAGCACAGGAGTGGTGGGATGTGGGGGATAAATACTATATTGTTCTAGAAAAAAAAGCACAAGATAATTACGTCTATCAGTCTCAAATCTCTGTGGACCCTCCCTGAAAGATGTAAGTCAATACCTGCATTTATGTATTTTTCTTCTCTTCCCACTCCCAATTAAAAAACGTACTTATTGCAAAATCATGAAAAGGAACAAACACTTTAATTTTCTATACAAGTTCAATGTTTAGGTTTAATTACATAAATAACCTACAGTAATTATATTGCTTAATTATACTAATTTGTAATAATTACATGTAAGTCTTTTTGCTAAAATGTTATTGTGAAATCACATAACTGAGCATTTTGAAGTGTTTATTACCATAAATGGAGTGTTTTTTGTTTCTTAGCCAAAAACAAATTCAGAACCACTGTCGCTTGTAAATTACCTTGCTTATTTATGCTAAGAGCCTCTCAAGTACAGAAATGTTCTTAAAAACTGAATTTTATCATAATTGAGTTGGTTTAAAGCAATGCCTGGAAATAGATGGAGGCTGACCATTTCACTGAATCAAAACTGTGTCAATATAAAGAATAGCCTCATTGTCACAATTCCTTTTTAAGGTGCTATTTGGTAACACCATTTTTTTAGGACAGCCTGCTCAAATATATGCGTGTGCCTGTGTGTGTGTGCGCGTGTGCGCACGTGCACACGCATCTACACACACACAAATGGATATTGAAAAATACTTAATGAATAGATGGTGTTCTTCAAAACTATCTTTGTTATGAACTTCTCACTTTTTTTTCAAATGACTTCCCTTAATAACAAATGAGTATGTGCTGCAAAATTGTTAACCAGAGAGAAGTGAGGTCTGAGTGGAAGTTTTTAAAAGTAATATTTACTATTCATAATAGCTTTTTATTTTAATCATTTAATGACAGTGAGTGAGAGAGAGAGAGAGAAAGAGAGGGAGGGAGAGGGTGTGTGTGTGTGTGTGTGTGTGTGTGTGTGTGTGTGTGTGTGTGTGTTTAGGGACCTCAGGACAAAGCTAGTCATCTTATGCACATTTGTAAACTGAGTCCAATGGAAAATTAACTTGATTCAGATCTCACAGCTGCTGTGGTATCTGACTCAAAGTCCTTCACCCCTCATACTATTCTCCCCAATTGTCATCTGGCTAAGAATTTTAAGAAAAAAATCAAACCAAAAATAGTTTTGATGGTCAGAGTACAACTAGGAAAATCTTAGAGAAGTGAAAATTATACCAAGCAGAAAACAAAATAACATGGCATTGTCTCAACTTAGTGAAGCTGAAAATGTAGATTTTGAAACAAATGAATCAGTGAAAGAAGCATCTTGATCCCACCACTAAAACCCCTGGAGTGTTGGTAAAAGTCACAAATTTTATATTACAGGGGCCAGCAGGCCAATGAACTTAGTGTGCCCTACAAACTAAGATGTCTTTGTATGTTTAAATGGTTGAATGAGGTAAGAATATTATTTGTGACATGTCAAAATTATAAGAAATTAACATTCCCATATCCATAAACAAAGTTTTATTGGAGCATAGTCGTGTCCATTCACTTATGTAGGATCTATCATTGCTTTTGCCCTACAGTAAGTTGAGTTTAGCTGTTGAAACGGACAATGGCCCAAAAAGTGTAAAATATTTCCTATTGGCTCTGAATAGAGAAGTTTGCTGACCCATACTCCTACACATTCATCGAATTGAGTCTGTTGTATTTTGATTACATGGTTTTGAAAATAATCAGCATTTCCCTATTATAAAAGACATTACAATGAAACAAAAACTATGATGCCAGCCACCAAAAAGTTTGTTTCATTTAGTTTGCTGTATTTTGTGTTAGCAGAATTCTCCTTTAGACACTTTTGATGCAGAGTCTGTTCACTATAATAAGCTTTAAGGAATTATTACTAGGACAGTCTCAAAACTAGTGCACAAAGCTTAGAATCCAAGTTAGAGCATAAAGGAAAAAAAGAAATGAAGCAGGCAGTTATAGAAAAAAAAATTAACATGCAAAGGAGATGGAACAAAGGAGGGAGGGAGAGAAAGAAAAAGGGAGCGATGGAAGGAGGGTGGATCTGTTTCACATGGACTTTGCAATATAACAGCAAAGAAAGTGGTTTATGTTGCTCTTGCAAATTATTCTACACGTAATGTATGGCTGGGTTTCTCTAGTCAAAAATTTTAATAAAGTCCATCTGCAAAGTTCATCTACTTGAGATGCACTCCTAAACTAAACAAAAATGTTAGCCAATTTGTTTCTGGCAAGAAATGTACTCAATGTCCCAAGTAATGCTCAAGAGCTATAAAACTATTCAAATGAGTATGCTTTTACCTCACATGTGGAAAAATTGTTAATAGCTAATTTCACAAGCCATAATCAGAAAATTTCATCCATAATTTGTAAGAAAAGATCCAAACATTATTCCTTACTTATAAGTCAGTGAAAATAAGTTTTAAAAGTTTTCCATCTGACTTACAAGATGTACATTAAGAAGTAACACAACAGAAATGGAACTGAAGTAAAAAGCATCCACGGCTAATAAAAAAAAATACAAAGACACCTTAATGCACATGATGTACTTTCACAAACAAATCAAAGTCAATCACTAAACTGAACTTGAGAAGGAGGGAAGGAAAGGGAGTGGGGCGGGAATTGGGGAAGGGTTAAATGAGAAATGTGTGCATATATGCCTTTATCAGCTTGTACCTAACAGATGTATGATTACAATGCACCAATTAAAAAAAAAAGAGAAAATAAAATTGATAGGATGTTAAAAAAAAAATCATAGTAGATTCCAAAGAATGATTAGGCCTTGAAAAAATTAATGTGGAATAAACCAAAATGAACTTCCACATGATTATTAAACTACATCAATTATTACTTCTAGACTAGCCATCATCAATAGATGAATAAGTCATTTAGTCATTTCCTTTTTAATTTCAAGAAGAAGTTTCAATTGAAATCATTTTGCTAAATAATTATCCATCTTAGGAAAAAGATGTCTTTCTCTAATGTTTTAAATTTTATTCTTTTATCAATGTGTATGCTCCAAAAAATTCAAGCCTTACCATCAGAGAAACCTTTAATGATGTACCCATTGCATAGTCATTTCTTAATTGTGCAATGCCATTTTATTTTGTGGGGGAAAGACTTCCCTCTGTCTCAGTTTCCTTCTCTGTAAAATGGGAGTATTAGAACTTATTTCCTAAATTTAAGGTATTAAAGTAGTATAATGTATTTTTAACACATCTCTATCCCCTTTTCAACCTCATCATTTATACCTCACACAATTTTATTACAAGTGTTCTTACTAAAAAGTACCTTTCCTATTTTAAAGTCCATATGAATTGCCTGGAGATCTTGCATATATGCAGATTCTAATTCAGCAGGATTAAGCTGGGTGTGGTGTTGCACACTTGTAATCCCAGCATTTGGGAGGCCAAGACCAGAGGATCCAGGTTCTCGGCCAGCCTCAGCTACCTAGTGAGGCACTCCACAACTTAGTGAGACCCTGTTTCAAAATAAAGAATAAAAAATAGGGCTGGGGGTGTAGCTCGGAGGTAGAATGCCTCCGAGTTCAATCCCCAGTACCGAAAAAAAAAAAAAAAAAGTTCAGCAGGATTGGGGTGGAGCTAGATTCTGAAGTTCTAACAAGGTCTCTTGGCGAGGCTGATCTTGCTTGTCCACACATTGCAAGCAGCAGGGCTCTCAGTCATGAATGGAAATCAGCTCCAACTAGAAGGAATATTTTGGCTATAAAGAACTGAGAATTCACTCAAAGTTTAAAAAAGTTATGACCTGTGAGAGAACTAAGTCTGAAGTGGGTTTCTTTTTTTTTTTTTTTTGCGGTATTGGGGATTGAACACAGGAGCATTCTACCTCTGAGCTAAAGTCTCTTTCCCATTTTGCACCTGATTCAATCCTCTTCCCCCTTTTTCTGTCAGGTTCCTTCCCTCATCTATCCCAGCAGGTAAGTATCAGATTAGGCATGGGTGTGGAGGGCATTTATATTTTTAAAATAGCTCTTTAGGGGTAAATGTTGCTTTATCCTCAGTTGAGAAGCCACGTTCCACACAAGCACAGTGACATGTATATGTAAAAGATATTTGTAACTGTCCAGTTTCACACTCAAATTATCATTTTGCCCCTTTGCTCATAAGCTGAATGGCTAACTCTAAATGCCCTAATCCCTAAAAATTAGCATATCATTTAACAGGAGAATTTAGAGAATAACAAAGCCGATAAAATAGAGAATTGTTTAATTATTTCTCACAGTAATCACTCAAAGTTAATTATTTTTGTAAGATTAAAACTTAGGGAGGATAAAGAACATGCACAAAGCTAAAGTTACATAGCTAGTAAGACCTAAGGTCCAACTAGTTGTAACTTCCAGTACTCAGAAACTATTTTGCAGCCACTAGTGACAGTCACCTCTGTTTCCATGGGAAATTGGCCCAGGACTCCCCATAGATACCAAAATCTTCAAATGTCTGAGTCACTTATAAAATGGTGTATATTTACATATAATCTACAAACATTCTCCCATATATTTAAAACCATCTATAGATTACTATTATACTATAATACAATCTAATATAATGCAAATGCTATGTAAATAGTAAATATTACTGTATCATGCGGGAAATAGTGAATGACAAAAAAAAAATGTCTTTGGATACTCAGCACAGATGCAATCTTTAGAAACTATTTTTGAGCTGGGCATGGTGGCACATGCTTGTAATCCCAGTACTTAGGAGAGGCTGAAAGAGGAGGATTGCAGGTTGATAGCCAGCCTTGACTATTTAGTGAGGCCCTCCACAAATTAGTGAGACCCTGTTTCAAAATAAAGAATAAAAACAGATCTGGGGTGTAGCTCAGAAGTAGAATGTTCCTGGGTTTAATCCCCAGTACCACAAAAAAATAATAATAAAAACTATTTTGACCCATGGTTTCTTGAATCCTGCAGATACAGGAAAGCGAAGATTTCCCAAATCTTTGCCAGGAAAGATTATTAAACTTCTGAATTTTGCCAATCTGATATATCATTATAGTTTAATTTTCTTGAGAACTGAGAATATTTTCACATGCTTATGGACCATTTATATTTAGTTTTCATTAAACTCTACTCATAACTGCTTCCTTTCTTTTATTTGGTTATTAACTCTAAGTTTTGGTGGGGGCTCATTACAAATCAGTATTTACCAGACCTTTATCAGTGATAGATTATAAAAATCTTCCCCAGTTTGTCTGGGTGTTTTGACCTTGCTTATGATGTCTTTGCCATGTAATGTAGTATTATCTTCTTTTAATTGCTTCTGGGTTTATAATCAGATAAGATAGTTTTATCCTTCCTAAATGCTTGTATATTTCATCTTTTATATTTAGAATTTATTCTGAATCTGCAACTTGTTCTGGTGTATTATGTGAGAAAACTAATTTTATCTTTTTCCATATGGCTATCTGGTTGTTTCAACACTATTTATTAAAAAAAAAAATCCATCTTTTCTTCACTGATTTGAAATGCCTTGTCACATACTAAATTTTTGGCCAATGAAACAATAAGAACAATAACACACAACTTAATCCAATAGCCAAAAAGCGAAAACAATCCAGATGTCCTTCAATGGTTGATATGAACGTGTTCAGAGTAGAAAAACAAGGATAGTAGTCAGAAAAAGTACAAGAACTGGATGAAGGGGGAAGGTGGTTAGCCCTAACAAATACTAAATGTTATGAAGTCTCTACAATTAAAAATTATGGCAAAATCACAAATATGTTTACTGTTGATTCATAAATCCCATCTGTAGTCTTTCTGAAAATACAATGAAAAAAAAAAAAAAAAAGAAAACCAAGCATGAGAATATATCATTAAGTATAAAAGCAAATAAACTAAGGCTCATCTACTCAATGCAATGAAAAATTTTCTATGATATCTATACAGAGAGATTAAGGAAAACTATTAAATGAGAAGGAATGGTGCAGATTAATACTTTAATATGTTTCCTTCTTCATGAATAGGAGGAAGAAATACAGTTTAAATGGACAGTAAATGTATTATCACAAGAAACAATAGGACAGACCAAAAACTATCAACATGGTTACCTGTATGAGGAGAGGAAACACAGTAGAGGGTACAAAAGTCCTCAAATGAGATTTCTATGAATATATGTTATATAATGTTGGCTTTGGAAATAGACTTTCTTAAATTTTATCTTTAAATTCTTTAGCTTACATTTAATTGAAAATTTTACTGAGGTAATTTCAGATTCACATGCATTTGTAATTAACAGAGACATCCAATGGATGCTTTGCCAGTTTATACAAACATTGATACATTGCAAAACTTCAGTGTAATATTAGAAGGACCAGTCTACTGATATTGATTCAAACCACTTATCTTATTCAAATTTTGCCCAGTGTCCACTCATGCTAGCAAAGATCAAGTGGGAGCCTAGACTTCTTACTCAGGATAGAATTTAATACGGTTCCCAACACTCCCCCTGTGTAGTATAAGACAAGATCAAGCAGCAGGCCGTATCTGTCATGCCAACTTGGAAGTAATAGGACTCTCCTCTCCTATGACAGTGAAGACCACAGAGGGAGCTTCAATTCAGCCCCTACACAGTAAAAGGGCATTCTTCCCACTCACGGTAAGGTGGTAGCAGAGGAGGCCTAATGGAGAAAAAGGACTTTTACCATCTCCCAATGGGAACATAATCATGCCTGTAGAGAATGACAGGCAGAAATTTTACCACCCACCCAGATTCAAGTGCTGCCAATCTACAATCTTATATACAGCAAGATATTCTTCAGGGAATAAAATCAAGACATTCTGATTTAAAAGAATAACTAAGACAAAATTTTTGTTGGTAAATTTTACTCTAAAAAAATGGCTAAAGTGAGTTTCTAAAAAGAAAATGACTAGAAAAGCACAGAACACCAGGAAGCAAGAAAGAATATGGTAAATCAAAATATAAGTAGGTACAAGTTTTCCCTCTTGAGATATCTAAGTCGTGTTAAAATGTGAAGCAAAAATTATCATACTATCACATGTTGCTCTAATTGTGCATATAGCAAATATGTAAAATAGCAGAAAGGAGAGTAAAGAGACCTAAAAGGAAGATAAAGTTTATAAACTTCACTCAAACTGGTTAAAGAACCATACCAGACTCTAATTTACGTATGGGTAGGTAACACCTGGAGCACCCTCTGAGAAAGCTACACAAAGAGATATACTCACCATAGATAAATTAAAATGAAACTAATATATTCAAGTAACCCAGAAGAAGTCAAGAAAAAAATAACTCAAATACTAACATATAAAGTCATATTAAATGTAAATGATTTAAACGTGCCAATTAAAGACAAAGATTAGCAGAGTGGAATAAAAACTATTACCCAAACATATGCTATTTACAATAAACTCACTTTAAATATGATATAAGGCAAGTTAAAAGTAAATGTAAGAAGCCAGGTGTGATGGTGAACACCTGTAATCCCAGCACTTGGAAGGCTGAGAAAGGAGGATCACAGGTTTAAGACCAGTCTCAGCAACTTAGAGACACTCTTACCAATCTTACCCATCTAGTGAGACCATGTTTCAAAACAAAAAATTAAAAATGCTGGAGGTGCAATTCAGAGGTAGAACAATCATACAATCATTAATCAACAGAAAAGGGGAATGACTATATCATATTAGACTTCAGGGTAAAGGATATTCCTAGAGATAGAAAAGACATTTTATAATAATAGAAGAGCCTTTTCACTAAGAAGACATAGGCCACCTAAATATTCAGGTACCCCAAAACAAAAGTGTAAAATATATGAAGCAAAACCCCACCAAACTAAAGAAATATACAAATACACAATTAGAGCTAGAGACAACACTCCTCTCTCAACAGTTATTAAACTAAGACAGAAAAACAATACAACAGAATCTAATAAAAACATCCTACACAGTAAGTAGAATACACATACATTTCAAGCACAAACTTAGAAGATAGACCATGCCCTGTTATATAAAACAAGAAAATTAATATTATACAAAGTATATTCTATGACCACAATAGAAAGAAACTGGAAATCAGCAACAGACAAACAATGGGAAAATCTCCAGATAAATGAAAAAGTGACACCCTTCTAAATAATCAACACATCAAGTAGGAAGTCTCAAGAGAAAGTCTTGTTTTTTAAATATTAAATAAAAATAAAGAGCATATCAAAATGTGTAGAACACAGCTAAACCAGTGTTGAGAGAAATTTGTAGCACTGAATAAATACATTAGAAATGAGAAATGTCATAAACTAATCTCTCACTTCAAGAACCTAGAAAATGAACAAAACAAATACAAAGTAGGAAGAAAGAAAAAAATGACTAAGAACAGAATCAATGAAAGTGAATATAGGAAAACAACAGAAGAAAATCAGTGAAACAAATGCTGTGTTCTTTGAGGAGCAAAAACTGGTAAGCCTCTTGCAAAAATAGGAAAAAGACAAATATAAAACATCACAAACCACCACTACCCAGGGTAAAATAGGTGCTGTCACTATAGACCCTGCAACCATTAAAAATACAAATACCATGCACAACTTGATGCTTGGAAACTTGACATCTTACAAATACACCATTCCTCAAAGAAGCACAACCTACCAGAAGATGCCCAATATGAAATACAGAATTTGAATGGCCCTTTAAAAAGTGAGTTTATAATTTTAAAACACCCACAAAGAAATTTCCAGGCCTAGATGGTTTCACTACAGATTTCTAGTAAATATTTAATGAAAATTAACCATAACTCTATACAATCCCTTTCAGAAGACAAACAGGAGGTAATGCTTCATAATTCATTTTGTAATGCTGGCATTGCTCGGACAGTTATGTCAGATATAAAGCAAGACAAAGTAACAGTAGTACTCATGACTATAGATGCAAAAATTCTTACAACCTAAAGGAATTCATCAATACATAAAAGATGTCTATACGATGATCGAGTGGGGTTTATTCCAGTAAATCTATCTTGATATTCAATGACTACTTGTTTTCTTTGACAAGCTTGTGGGTTTTGCAACTAGTAGTTCTAACAATGAATAAAGTTAGGGAAGGTGATGACATCCCAAAATATGTCTTTTTCCTCTCAGTCCTATAAACTTGTTAACTTGTTTCAGTTTGAGGCACTATCTTTTGGCACATACATATTTAGGGTCATCATGCCTCTGTGGTGGACTTATTCCGTCATTATGAAATGCCTCCCTTTGTCTCTAATGATTTTCTTCACTCTAAAGTTACATGACAAAATATCCATCTAGTCATTCATATTGCTTTCGTTAATGTTTTCATGGTATAATTTTCCATCTTTTATTTTGAACTAGCAATGTCATAATTGAAATGAGTTTCCTGTAAGCATCTATAACTAGGTCTTGTATTTTGTTTGTTTTAATCTACTCTGCCAATCTCTGTATTTTGATTAGTGGATTTAAAATTAATGGCATGTTAGTATTTAAGTGTGTCATGTTATTTTTTTGTCAACTTATTTCCTCTGGTTTTCATTCCTTTATTTCTCTTTTTTTGGTACTAGAGGCTGAACCAGGGGCATTCTATTTCCAATCTATACCCCACCCCTATTTTACCTACATTTTGAGACAAGGTCTTGATAAGTTATTGAGGCTGGCCTTGAACCTGTGATCCTCCTGTCTCAGCCTCTCAAGTACTGGTATGTTCTTTTTTCACGGGCATGCACCACTACACCCAACTTATCTGAACAGTTTAATGGAACTCCATATCATGTTGCAATATTTGAAAATATTTTTGTATAGTTTTTGTAATACTATACTCATTCTGAGTATTTCATATACACAACTTCTAACAGTCTGCTGATGTATTTTATCACCTTGAGAGAAGCATAGAAATTTCACTTTACTTGGTCCCCTTTACCTTCACTTCTATTTTTAATTTTATTGGTGCATTATAATCATGTATCATAAAATTCAGAGTGGTGGAGACATACATGCACAGCACTTGGTGAGCTTCTCCCGGGTCCCACCTCCCTTTCCTTGTACACAGTATTGCACTTGGCACTGATAATTTCATATATGTACACAGTACCAATTAAAGTGTTTCCTTCATCAAGTCTCCCTCACCCCACCCACATCCCTCTTCTAGGCCCCCTCCATCACTCCACTGGGGTTTCTCCTCCATTATCTGGAGTCCCTCTTGAATCCCAATTTCTCTTTAGCTTCCACATGTAAGAGAAAATATATGACACTTTGTTTTTTGTGACTGGCTATTCTCACTTAGAATAGTATTTTGCAGAAGATCATAGATCCCTTTTTACTGAGCATGCTGGAGGAAGAGGTTGATAAAAGGGCACCTTGTGGAAGGAAGGCACACAGTGCGATTGCCACTAGAGCTCCACTCATATATAAAGGGTCTGAAATTTGTAATAAATTATATTCTTCCCCTTGCAACCCTGTCTTTAAAAAAGAAATGCCAATTTAGAGTGAAAGAAAAAACTTCATACTTCTAAAAGAAGGGAATAGTCCCAATTCTGATTAGAAAACATAAATGCAGCATAAATTACAAGATGCTTTCATTTCTACATGTATATGTATATTTATATATATATGCATATATTTCAGTCACTCTAAAATTATTAAAGTATTTAATAAATATGTGCCAAACATTAAGATATATAGACAAAAAAATCAATTCTATCCTGAATGGAATTCTAATCTCATGGTAAAGAATAGGTAAACAAATAATGCAATTCCCTTAGAACCATGAGCAAGTTAATTTCCCAGAAGTACCTTGATTGGCAAGTTTAAGATCAAAATCCTAAATAGGAAGTTTGAACACTGGAGATAGGCAAATATAAAAAGTATACGGAAATCACACACATATGCACATATATGATAGTAAAATTCTTAAAAGGTATGAGCTTGTAAGAGTCCTAAATTATTGGCATTTAGTGGCCCTCTGCTTGTATTAACTGTTCAAGAAAGATGTGGTAGCACACGTATTGTCAACATCTATTTATCTATAAATTAATCTCAAGTAGCCATCCCTGTCCAGAAGTTATTTGGAGACATCAAGGCAGATTTCCCCAGGTTTAGTCTTCCATCCTCATTAAGTGGAACATAAATAGCCCTCCTTTGCCTGTGCTCACACACTCATCTCTAGGAGTGCACAGCAGAACCAATGATGGGTCCTTCCATTTAAAGGCAACTAAAGTAAACACAAGACAGTGAGATCCACATAAGCACTAGCCAAATCCCCCAGTTCTGTTATATTAAGCAATTTTGATACTGAGAATGAGAGACTGCTGGCTTTTTTAAATGATTGTTTAATGAAAATGAAATATGCATTTCTCTTCACTTTTGTTCCCCTTCCCAGATTGAGTACATTCCTCCTCTTTAAATGCAGGATGGCAATATGGTATTTTGACACCAATTTCCTATTTTAAAATGTGGGAAACTATCTAGGGAAGGAACAAGACTCACTCAGTACAATCACTGATAATATTTTCCTATTTCCTTCCAGTGTCAGCTCTGTAACATTTTGCTTTACCTGTGATCACATGAGACTCTTTAGTGACAACATGACAGGCCATGGCAAAATACAAAAACTTTGCTAATTTAATACACGGAAACAATACCTCATTATGTGCATTATTTTAAGCACTACTAAATTTGGCCATTTTTCACCATACTAAAATTAAATGCTATGGTGAAACAATTTGAGAAATAATTCAGGAGTTTGCATGTACTATAGTTTATATTTAAGTACTAAAATTGAAAAAAAAAAAGAAATGGTTAACTAAGTAACAAAATATTCTTAAAAGACATAAAACTTTATTTCCAAATTTCAATGTTTAACTTGTACCCAAAGACAGTTCTCTTAAAAAGTTCACTTAAAAAACAATAAGGGGTTTTTGAATCAGTTTAACAATGGAAGTCCTTGATTACCAATTTTGAATTTATAAGAACTGCTCTAAGAATTTAAAAAAAAAAAGTATTATCTAGTGTTGAAGTGCTCTGGAAAGTTTCAGATGAGAAAAATATTTGAGCTGGATCTTAAGGTCTTAAACATTCAACTGGTGTGGGAAATAAAGAGACATCCAGGAACCAGAAAATAGATTAGGAAGCAGTTTTGGTTACAGTGAACTTATAAACTGTTCCGGAAGGTGTGGCCTTGAAAATAACTAAAATAGGTCTGGAAGAGCAGAAACAACAACTAATATGAGTAGGTAAGAGAGTTAAGGTAGGAAGGCTAAACAAAATAATGAAATATCAAAAGCTAGCCCCAATCAAATTATTTTAAAAATGGAACTGAAGAAACGTCAAGTCAAGAAGAATATGGGACTGATCAAGTTAACAAAATTCTGCAAGGAGACAGGCAGGAATATGCCAACAGATACTGTGGTAAGAACATTAAATTGTTCCTACAGGAATGACTGATATTGCTTAAAAGTTTTATGGTTTACTTTTTTCCCAAAATGACAGTACAAACCCCAAAGGATAACTTAGTAATGTACAGGGAAAGTGAAAATCAGCAAACACAATTTCCAGAGTGGACATGGTTAGTGTCATACAGAGTCACAGCTAAGTTGGACTCTGTAGTAGGTAAAGGACTGAGCCCTGAGCCCGCACCTCTCTGTGGAAGAACATCCCAGAGGAACAACCTGAGCACTAAGAAGAGCAAGCCTGGAAAGAGTGAGGAAGCGCAGAGGCTAATGGTGAGTGGGAAGACATGGCATGATGGTCAGAAGGCTGACAGGTGACAGAGGTCACTGTAAGGACTTCACCTTTTCTGTTCAGTGAGTAGAGATTCATTTGAGAGTATATACAAAGGAATGAAACACTCCCAGACAGAGCCCTTATCCATAGAAGATGATTCAATGTCTGAAGCTGTGCTTACAGTGCTTTCCAGGGTTAGCACCAGCGATGTTGATGATTTTGCATTAACCATGTTGGTTAGACTTGTGAAGAGCTCCACAGTGGAGCCCTGAGCCCGGAGCAGGGCTGGGCCTGGGCAGCACAGCAGGAAGCACCTGGCGCTCTCAGCTCCAGATGAGGGCGTGGACTTCCCACTTAACCTGAAGTTCCTGTGCAAATATCACTTCTCTAAGTGAGCTGTAACACGAAAAAAATAAGAAGCAATTGCTACAGGTAGGCAAGCCTTGATTATCTATGCAAGCATTTTAGTTGTAATTTCATAGGGAAAAAACTAAAAATTTGAGCATTAGTTCATAAATCTCATTATAGAAAAAAAAAACAACGAATCCCTGAATGTTGGAATACAAATTACCTTTGGTTTTATATTTTGGCAAAACAGGAATTTAAGATGAACACAATTGAAAACTTAGATCCTTTACTTTTTTTTTTGTTGTTGTTGTTACTGGGGATTGAACTCAGGGGCATTCTACCTTTGAGCTACACCCCAGCCCTATTTTTTATTCTTTATTTTGAAACCGGTCTCACTAAGTTGTGGAGTGCCTCACTAGGTAGCTGAGGCTGGCCTCGAACCCAGATCCTCCGGTCTCAGCCTCCCAAATGCTGGGATTACAAGCGTGCGCCGCACCACGCCCGGCTCCTTTACTTATTTCTATGAGAAATTATAAAAGCAATCAATTATCGGTCCTTCCATTTCCTTATCTATAGCTTTCATTATTAATCATTTTTAGCAACTATTACATGTGAAAATTAATCATATATTTAGAGATGATTGAATTGGCCATGTGAAATAATGTAAGCCATTTTTCTTTGGTTGTTAAAGATTATAAAAGCATTCAATAGTTCATAAATATTCCAATAAAATTTCAACCTACTAACACTCATATTGGTTTTCAAACCAACTGAAATTGATTTACAGTAAATTTTCAAACAAATCACATTGTCATCCAAGAGGCTAAATATATAGGTGCATATGTATGTGTGCCTTAAGTATCATTGTAGAACCACTTTCTAGTTATAATATTGACCATCACCACACAGACTCTCCAATCATCACTAAAGTAATCATAGTTTAAAGTATCATCAGGGCAAGCATTAGAAGGAGTTTATTTTCTATTCTGAACAACAGTCAAATGACGGTCTTATACCACTGCATGTAACACCTACTGTGGCATTCTACAAGATAGCATTCAAGAGAATGATGAAGAGCAGAAATTCACCATCAACAACTTCAGAGTTCTTTAGGTTTTCTTATTTCCTCTCTTCTGGGGCACTCCACACCAGATCAGACAAAGATGGGCTCAGGGATACCCAATCAAGTCACACTAGATTTCCCTAAGGGAGACACTGGTAAACAGCATATTTGCACAACATACATTGTTTGAGAGCCCAATACTAATGTACCAAAACTGATCAGTAAGTGATCCAGAAAGTCACATATCACAAATTAAGAAAGCCAAAAAGTGGCAGCCTCCATCTTATAAAAGGATTTTATTACTGCATCTACTACTACTGCATCTATTTTTTCCAGAGTTAAAATCTGGGAATTTGATAAACAAAATATATAATTTCAAACAAAAGGCCAAAACATGCTTGATGAAGGAAAACTATAAAATTCTTTAAACAGTTCTAAAGGAAGCCCATGACCTGATCATCATTACTGTTCCATTGGAAATTCTTAATGTGATCTTATGAAACAGACAATACTATATAATTTACAATGACCATTATTTTTCAGACATAATGTAGAAATCTATTAACATTCACAATGTTTTATAAAGCCATGAATATAGAATTGGACTCATTTTAATGCTGAGGTGGAAACAAGAAAGCCTACAAAAACCAGCAAAATTTATAAAATGCTAAAACTGAGCAAGAGTTTATGTAACTAAAGAGAATTATGTAAGAGTACTTTAAGAAATAACTTGGTGTGACGAATGCATGTTCCTTTATGAAAAGAGTAAATGCTGTAAAAGTATCAATTCTCTTCTAATTTATGTATATTCCAGAATATTAGTCAAACTATCAATAGAAATTCACTGACAAGCCGGGCGTGGTGGCGCACACTTGTAATCCCAGCGTTCAGGAGGCTGAGTCTGGAGGATCTGGGTTCGCGGCCAGCCTCGGCTACCTAGTGAGGCACTCCGCAACTTAGTGAGACTCAGTTTCAAAATAAAGAATAAAAAATAGGGCTGGGGGTATAGTTCGGAGGTAGAATACCCCCTGAGTTCAATCCCCAGTACCGCAAAAAAAATAAATAAGTAAAAAGAAATCCACTGACAAATTAAAACATAATCTGAAAAAAATTATGTTGTCAAATTCCCTATAAAACAAACATCAAAGAGACAAGGCATTTTATCTTTACTTGATTTATTAAAATATAACAATCATTAAAAATCCTAGTAAACAGCCATAAAATTAGAAAAGTAGATTTACATAAAGATTAGAAGTCCTAGAAAAGATCTAATTATATGTTATTTAATATATATGACAAATAAGGTATCACCAATTCAAAGAATTTGGAAGAATTACTTGCAAAATGACTAGATGACAGTTCACCATAGAAAAACCTTCAATTTAAAGTGTACAATGTATAGAATAAAATGTGCTACAGCTGCAAATAAATGTTAAAGTCAATTTATCAAAGTGGAGGTAAAAATGGAAGTTGAGTATTCATTAGGTTTCTGTAGGGATATTAATTTCCCTCAATCTTTGCTTTAGGAGGAGGAGGAAAAAAAACCCACAAAACTGAAAAAGAGAAGATTCAAAGATCTAATTACATGGGGGGTAAGCAGAAACTCTCTAAACATCATTCAATTATCAAAGAAAAGGAAATGCTGGCATAGATTCTCAGCCATTCCATCCAAACAGTTCTGAGAAGGAAAAACTGAGGAACTGATTTCAGCCCAAGTCAAAACAATCCCAATTTTAAAGTACATTTAAGATCTTGATTCCTAGGAGGGGTTGCATCCAGAATATTCCACTCTAAGCAAAGTGTCTGGAATGACCAGTCAAGACACCAACAGAAACAAAATCAGACTCTTGAAATGGGATAATGTGGAAGACTTCTTTACACAAGGGAGATTTAGAAAGTATGGCCATAAGGTGATCCCTTAGAGATGGTGGTGCAGCTGCCCAGGCCAGCAGCAGCTGTTTATACTCAAGGCTGTAAAGGAAAAGGTGGGGAGCAGGTACTGAAACACCAAGGAAGAGTCACACCGTCAGCTGCCTGAAGGGGAGCATGAGCTTTGGATCAGGAACACAGCCCACCCGGGAGGCCTTGGCAAGCTGAGAGTCTGAACAATGAGTTCTCTGATCTCCCTTTACTCTTCCCTCTATCTTCTGCCAGGTACCCCATGGGCTAAAGCCAGCCAAAACAAAGACAAGTCATTCTCTGGGGCAGAGGGCAGGATGAAAAAGAGTAGATATGGGTCTAGGGAAGCCAATGAAAGAAATCTGGTCCAACTGGCCAAGCCCACTGTGTGTCTACCTTCGTAACCTCTCTTCTGTGTCAAGGCCTGGTTTGCAGCTGTGTTGTTTCTTTCAAGCTCTGCCCTGAAATCCAGTGATGCACCCTTGACAATCTGAAACCTTCCTGTTTCCTTTTCAACCACTACAAAGACATTGGTGCTTAATATCAAAAGGCAAAAATTCAAACTAATCTGAATGGTCAACAATATGACTGTAGAAATGATCACTAAGCTCAATATTATGAAGTCCAATGTAGAAAGAGCTATAGTATTGTACATGAAAAATGTAGGACACATTCCTTAATATGTTAAAATTATAAGTATGTGAGCAAGCAATATATGAATTAGAGTGGGAAGCTGCTATGTTAAAATGTTTTAGTATATTCTAGAAATTTAAAAATTATGTCATAAAACACAGCTCAAAGGTATAAATGGGGAAGAAAATAATAACAAGGGAAATATTTGCTCACACATTAAGGGTCTAGACAATGCTTAGAGTGATAACGATCATGATTTTGCTCTAAAGACAATTAAAGGAAATAAGCTACAGAGCCTGCTAAGCCTTTCAGGAACTACAATACAAGGGAAGTGTTTTTTTAAATGGAACTATAATCAGGGGCAGAAATCAAAACACAACTATCTTATTTGAATGGGAAAAAGGCACAAGGGAAAATGTACTCTAATCTCCTATGATTAAGGTACTTAAAGAGATTGTGCTGATTTTCAGAATTAGCTAAGGATATCTAAGTAGGAAAACCAAAAGGCTTCACATTAAATGAGCAGCGCTTTCTGTGAATACTAGATAACCCTCATTTTTTAAGGAATGCTAGACAAAAGCTTATATTCATTAACTGCATAGGATATATTTTTCTTTCCTCTCATATGCACATAGAAGAAATTCTCCCCCCAAAATATAAAGAAAGCAACAGAGCTTAATTACACATATCTGCCACAGAAGGGAGGGGCTATCAATCTATGTTTAGAAGGATTGTACCAATCCTTTTGACCTGTGAGGTATTGCTACGTAGTGCCAAAAAGCTACAATCAAACTTTGAAAAGGGGATGGCTTGACACCATAGAGAGATCACAACCAGAAATGTACCAGTGCTTAATGACAATGTAAATAGCCCTAAGTAAAGACCTCCAGGATATCTGGCTGCTGGGCAAGCAACTCAGATCTATTGAATTGCCTCCTCCAATTAGGTGAGATCCTACTCCAAAAGAAATAGGTTTTTAAAACTCACATTGAAATCCTGATCAAAATCTCTACTTGCAATTTTATCAGATCTCTGACCCTTTCTGGGGACTCGGTCTGAATTAGACTAAAACCTCAAGGGCTAGTCTCATGAAGGTGTCTAAATCACAGGGTACCCCAAACTTAACACTGCTATTCTTTGTTTTCTCAATCTTGTAGAGAGCCACCACTAGCTACCCAAGTCACTCAAACCCAAAATCTGGGAGTCATCATAAATCCGACCTTCCTCTTGTGCTCATCCAATTCATGATTAAAAGCTGCTCCCAACACAGTATCTCTGTATTCATCTTCCCAGCAACTACCTTGATTCAGACTCTCATGCTTTTCTTTCCTTGACACTCACCTTAAAACTTGTCCTAACCTGTCCTCCTTGGCATTCCTCCAGACTGGCTTTCCCAAAGCACTCACCTGATCTTATATCCCTCCTTAAAATCCTCTACTATATATCACTCTATAGAAGGAAATCTCAGCTCTGGGGCAGGTGTAAATGGCTCTACACAACTGGTCCTGCCAACCCATCAAGCTTCATGGTTTTGCTGTATGTGCCCCCGCCAAAGCCTTCTCCAAATGCTTTTGTTCATATCCTGGTGCCTTCGCATAGATGCTTTGCTTTGGATTCAGCCCGTAGAGTATTTCTCACCATTTACCCATAGATTGCTCATGTAACTCACGTTTTAGACACTGCTTTAGTTTCATTTCCTTCAAGAAGCTTACCCTGATTACCCTTCATCCCACTAACTGCTCCTTAGTGTTCCTCCATACCCCCTATGTTAGAACATCCATGCATGTCAGCTTTAATATAGATGTTGATAGATTAGCTAAAAGTAGTACCAAGAACATCATAACCCTAGACTGTACAATAGGCCAGCCTCGTTACTAGAAAAAAGGATAGAATGCTGATTTCTAACCTAGACTACATATCAGAATTATTTCAAGAGCTTTAAAAAAAATCTATACCCAGGCCACACACCTATAGCTTTATTTGTTCTGATATCTGGCTTTGTTTGGCTCTCCGAGTGATTCTAATATACATCCATGGTTAAGATATATGGGGATTGAAAAATCCCTTCTCTTGCTTTCCCTTCCTGCCCTTGAGTGGGAGACCAAGAAGGCCACCACCTATTTCTCACATTGACTGCATCTTAGTATTTGAACTATAGCTACCAATTTAAACTAAAGGGCTGAGAAAAAGTATATTTTGCACCTCTTCTTGCCAGAAGCACTTTAGTCACCATCTTCCCGACTCAGTTACCAGAATTATTTTCTGTATAGAGGATCAATATGATGAGTCAAAACAGTGTAGGCATCTAACCAATAGTTCCATTCTTTAAGATATTATAAAGGAAGAGGGAAAATACTGAGAAAATGATCTATTTTCATTCATAAGCTCTATAGATTCCATTGCCAATTAAGGCTTTATAACATCACGGGAAAGAGGGAAAAAAAAAAGGCTATTCAGGAAAAGTTGCAAGGTACATGATGTCTTCCCTATCCATCAGAGCCCCTTCTGAAAATGCTTCTGTTCCATTCAGTGAGAACCCTATCCGAGTAGATGACCCTGCTCTTCCCTCTCAGCATACCTGATCCAAGCCTATCAATCAGAATTTCCATCTCTATGAGGATAACTAAGAAGTTTGTTGGTAGGTAACACAATAATGTACTGCTAGTAATCACATGAAGAAGCCGAGTACTCTAGACTTCAGAACTAAGAGTTAAGATGACCAGAGAGAAACCAAAGCAAGAGGCATGGAGCCCCAGAGGAAAAAAATGAAGCCTGATGGTCTTTATTCCTAAGGATTTCCAATTCTGGAGTCCAGCCCCTCCTCCTGAGACCTGGCTGTTTACCCTGCCCCAAGTACTATGACACTTCTGGTATAAGAAATCCCTGTTTGTCCCTTACCTCAAATAGGTTTTATTACTCACAGCTAAAAGAATTGTGATTAGTACACACTTAGTCCAACTTTATCTGCTGAAAACAGGACTGAGCAGAATTGAAGAGAGATTAGGAAGGTCATAGGCCAGGTTAGATAAGGGAAGACTCTATCCCAAAAATACAAGCTGTATCTATGAATCTCAGCTTCATAGATAAAGGGAGATTGGAACAGAAATGTTCTGAGTTGTTTTTTTTTTTTTTAATGCAGTAGTATTTTGCAAGTGGAAAATAAAACCAAAGATTGAAATAACAAATTATATCGAATGTGAAAAGACAAGAGGAAAGCTGAAGAAACCTAATTCAAAAAGGTTAAAAAAACTTTCCTAAGGTCTCACAGCTAATAATTAGCATAAACAAGAGTCTGTACTCCAATACTCTGGTTTCATCTTTAATATTCACTCCACATACTACATCAGCCTTATAGTAAAATCCCACTGTGAAGTTACATGTGTGATTATGGAGGCCACAGAGGTAGCTGCAACAGTCTCTTTACTGCAGTTGTTTCTCTATATCCCAAGACCCCCAAGCCTGCAAACAACAACTACACCTACCCAGTGGCATATAAAAAAGGCTGCCCAGCCACAGAAAGAAGAAACCCAGGCAGGGATCAATTCATGGCTTATGTAGCTCTAGTGAAGCTTCCTAGGAAGCAAAGGTAAGAGGATAGGGAATCAAGAACAGCACCCCTATTAATGAGTTGACATCTATTAGTGCATGTGTTAGGTTTTTGTTGCTGTGACAAATACCAACTCAGGAAAGATTTGTTTCAGCTCATGGTTTCAGACTGTGGTCAGCTGGCTGTACTACAGAAACATCATGGAGGAAGGGTGTGGTAGGGCAGAACTGTCCCCGCCATGGCAGCCAGGAAGTAGGGGGAAGAGTGAGGAGGAGATAATAAAGTTATACTCCTTGGAGAGGGAGAGAAAAGGAGGCAGGAGGCTGGCACTTTGATGCAGATGATGTTATTTTAAAATGCACATACTTCCTTCCACGAGGCCCCCACTTCCTACAGTTTCCATCCCACACACAAGGCCAAATTATTACTTCATGGATGTATTACTCCACTGATGAGATCAGAATCCTTATGATCCTATTACCTCTCAAGAGCCCCGCCTCTGAACACTGCTGCAGTGGAGACCAATGCTTCAACACAAGTCCTTGGAACATGTTCTACATACAAACCATAACAAGCATTAACATGGAATTACCAAAAATTGCCCCCCACACCAAATTTAGTTTTTCAAACATTTTTCCAAAAGAAGGATACATGAATCAAAGATTAGCAAAAGAGAAGACTTATGATCTTGGTTTCATTGCTGGCTTTCCAATGTGTCCTTGGATAAACTATGAAAACATTTAAGAGCTTTAATTCTTTGGTTATAGACCTGCCATATGTAGACATATCTTGGTCTGAAATCATATGACAACTTGTATCAGGATAATAAAGTGATGCTCCTTGGAGAGGGAAAGAAATGGAGACAGGAAGCTGGCACTCTGATGCAGAGGATGATATTTTAAAATGCACAGCAAACAGTACATGTGTGATTTCTCTAACAAATGGTCCAGTTTCTTGGGAAGTTATGATGTTATCATGCCAGATTATGACATTTGACAAAGGAACGATAAATTCACCGTAAAACTGAGCAGCCTGACAAGACAGACTAGGGCAGGCTTGACTTGAAATTTCATGCTGATCAGAATACAAGAGCAATAAAAAAGGAGTATGAGTTAATGGAGAGATGGTAACGGGGGCCATGCATCTAACAGCAGACTTGAAATGGCAAATGAGTCTACAAGATGAAAAGGCAGATGGGGGGTTATCAGGGGGGCAAAGATTCAAAATGAAAACAGGATCCAGGTGAAGACCAGCAAGCTTGGAAGGCATTATGAGCAGAGAAGCCTGACAAAAAGACAACTGAAGAATTCAAGATGAGTCTGAAAGGAAAATGGGATGCCCAGCAGAGACATACTCATGGATGAGTAAGACAGAGATCCAGTTTCCAGGCAACTAGGTACGAGGATGAATGCATAACCAGTGATCACAAGCCCGACCCAAAGCTGCCAGCTCCTTACACAGTCCCACTAGGACAGGAAAAACCCTGTGCAAGGGCATGGCTTGGGTACAGGTTGAGGTTAAACATCGTGAAGGCAAGAGAAAGTTTACCACTAGAGCAGGAACACAAGCCAGAAGTAACTGGGTTGGATTTCACATTCACATGTAAACTCATTCTTTAATTGAATGGTAAATGTTTCCTTTCATAGTTTTAAAGTTAAAACAAACACCCTGGCTGCCTTTGACTCCAAAGGAGATACTCAATGATAAAGAACTAAGATTCTTTATTAACAAACTCCTTATTTCCAGCAAATAAATCATTAAAGGACATACATCCTCCATCACTATTCCCAAGAGTTTCCTTCTCAAAGAACATCTACAATGATGGAGATATAGTCAAAGCCATGCTGAGTATTGTAGAAGGGATTAAAAATCCCATTGGAGAGGCTGTTATTATTCATGCACAGTAGACATTTTAAAAGAGTGGAACTGAAATATGAGTGGAGGATGATGGTGATGATATTGATAAACTACTAAAGGTACAAAAGAGATTTTTCTACTTAATGCATCCTTGGTTGCAGTTTGGCCATGAATGCAGGTATAACACAGGCGATCAAGAGAGTTCATCCAAAGTCACACTAAATAAAGTATTGTTAATTCAGAAAATCTGATGTGATTTAAAAGGCCAGACAGAGTTAAAAGAGGAAGAGGGGAGGATTCACCTAAGGCTTCAGAGACTGAGGAAAGCTCAGAGGCAAAGACAGATGTGAGGCATAAAGCAACAACATCAAAACGAAAGAGGTTAAAAACAATCATTTTGTTCTAAGACTTCTTTGTTACTTTTTTTCTAGTTTTTTTTTTTCTTTTATTATTCCATAACTCATAGTAGGGGCAAGATCCAAGTTCTTTTGAGAGATCTGAAACCCAGTCACTGATTTCCACTGATAAAATGAAGCCAGATAAACATCTCATATTTTCCACCACAAATTACAAGAATGAGGGGGAAGAGGGGAATGGTCAGAAACAATAAGGACACAAGACTTTAGGTTAAGCCGGGCATGATGGCGCGCGCTTGTAATCCCAGCATTCGGGAGGCTGAGACCGGAGGATCCGGGTTCGCAGCCAGCCTCAGCTACCTAGTAAGGCACTCCGCAACTTAGTGAGACTAGGTTTCAAAATAAAGAATAAAAAATAGGGCTGGGGGTGTAGCTCAGAGGTAGAATGCCCCTGAGTTCCATCCCCAGTACTGCAAAAAAAAAAAAAGACTTTAGGTTAGAAATTTCTTTTTCACATGCTTTTGGGTCAGTGGCTGCTCTACTGGGGATCCCGTATGTTCTCCAAAGAACACTGACTGGAGCACAGACCTCCACACAGGTGTGCCACATTATAACTCCTAGGATTGACTTATAGGGAAGTTCTAACTTTGCCAAAGCTCCCAAGGACATCCACAATTTTACCTTCCAATTTTAAGCTAGCAAAGAGAATTACAAAGATTATATTTTACATAAAGGTATTCAACAGTAGCAGCACCAACAGCTAAATTCCTGTGCCAGTTTCGCTCACCAAGGGTGTGCCCGAGTCTAGTTCTGGCCCAGATGAAAAGGAGCCAAGTGAAATCCTGGGTAGCAACTACTGGAGCTAATGGTGGGCTAAAAACTGTAAGTAACAAGTACTCACTTTGTACTAAAACAAGGTATAAGATTTAAAAGAGATAGCAAAAAAGTGTTCTAATTAAGAGAAAAAAACATGTTGACGGTCTCAGGCCAATACTCACCTTGAGTATATAAGATGGTTTAAGCTAAAGAGGCCAAGAGAGAATTTCATCAGAGAAAAGTAGGAATACAATGGTGTTTCCCCCCTCCTCCACCACTTCATTCTTAAGTGAGAGATTTAAGCAGACTAGTAGAATAGCCTGGAATGTACCCCTTTGGACTTAGGAACATTAAAGGCATTGCAGTTCAATCAAAGAAACTTTACAGTGAAGAACAGACAGGAACTGCCAGGTGACAGAGGACCGGAAGACGTTACACTAGACATGCAGAGTGCTCCCCCACCATTGTTGGGTCAAAGCCTGCATGTGCTAAGAGCAGATGTGGTCCTGAAAGAAGGGAACTGTCCTGGGACCCACTTTGTCTTGCATGACCTCACACAAGGCAGCTTCCTGCCTGGCATGACATGATCTCAAAACAAAGTGGGTAAAGGTATGTTGTCATGCCAACCAAAAGAAAGCCACTGCCAGCAAACAAGGAGCCAGAGGTGCATGTTCCCAGGAGAAAATCTTCAAAAATTAATGGGGACAAGAATCAGAACCCTTTCACCAGGGAGTTAACTTTAAACTCTTACCCAGCCCAGAGTATGCCAATGCCACACTGCTGGCCTTTCCTGAATGGCACTGCCCTTCCCCACTCTCACCACATGCCCCATTGAGAGTCAGATAGTAGCCAGCAAGCTGGGCAGAGAGCAGAGCACCACACTGGGCAGTTCTGCTGCTGGCTTCAGCCTCCAGCAGGCTCTCTTGGGGAGGAGAGGGTTTTGTTTCGTTTTCCTTCAGTGTACTGGGAACCGAACCGAGGTGTATACTATCTTTGAGCTATACTCCTAGCCCTTTTATATATGTGTGTGTGTGTGTGTGTGTGTGTGTGTGTGTGTGTGTGTGCGCGTGCGTGCGCGCGCATGCCCATAATTTTGAAACAGGGTCTTGCTAAATTGCTGAGGCTGCTCCTGTAACCTGTGATCCTCTGGTCTCAACCTCCAATGTACTAAGATTACAAGCATGTACCACCAACATTTAGGTTTTGAGGGGAAAATCTTCAACTTTAAATGCAACTTGGGGTTTTGACTATGATACAAAACTGGAATTAATGACTGAATCGAGATTTTATGGAATTTTAGGCCACAGGATAACTTAATCTATTACCCAGGAAAGTTTATGGCACCTCCCTGTGATTCCATCCAAGGAGAAAGGTAAAAAATAAATAAAACCAAAAAGCATTTCAGCCTGGGTGTGGTGGCACAAACCTGTAATCCTAGTACTTGAGAGGCTGAGACAGAAGGATCACAGGTTCAAGGCCAGCCTCAGTAACTTAAGGAGGCCCTCAGTGACTTAGCGAGAGCCTGTTTTAGAATAAAAACTAAGGCTAGAGTGTAGCTCCGAAGTAGAATGTCCCCGAGTTCAATCCTGAGTACAAAATAAAAAAAAAAAAAAAAAGCATCTGAAAGGACAGAAGAAAACACAAAGTCACATAATTATGCACATCAATACCATGTGCTGCTCACTGGGCACAGTGGTTAAACAGCATCAAGAGAAAACTGGAGTAATTCTAAAAAATCAGGAGTAAGGAAATCTGATGGGCTCTAGCCATTTATCTGTAGGGATTTCACAGTTAAATTTTTGAAACATTTATTATAATGTAAGGTACTAAATGGAAAGTGTTGCATCTTGAAAATTCCATTTAGCCATATTAAAATTAAAGTACTGAAGATGTTCAAATATTAAGTGATAAAGATACTATCAAATCTAGTAAGCAAAGTTTATTCATCTTTACTCTAAGGAATAAAGAGACATAAAGCTGATTTAACAACCCTGTGCGGGAAAAATTGCTTCATATGCTGCAATGATTGTATACTAAATTGCAGCCTACAGCAAAAGGAATAAATCTGTGAAATACCAAGAATATTACAATAAATATTCTCCAAACATTGAGAACCTTGTTGAGTATGCTTTATAAATCTCAAAAGTAAACTTTAGGTTGAGTTTAATTGGATACAAGAGTGGCCAAAACACAGAAAATCTAAAACAATGAGGTATTTAAAATGGCATCTCAGAATATATAAATGAATATATATATTCATCATGAATATATGTATATATACACATATATACATATATATGATATGAGAACACAGAAATAAAGGACTTGTGATATAAGCCACAAAACTGAAGACTATGTTGATACCTCTCTAATTATAGAACTCAATAATTTTGAGGAAAAGGCAGACCAGTTATTTACATCTTGAAAAGAACAAGCTGGAGGGAACAGGCTTCAGTACAGTCAAATGAGGTTCCAAGAAACAAAACACAAAAACACTAAAGCTGACTATGTGGCAAAGACACAAGTGCTTTCTTTTACTTCCCGAGATGACCCTCAGGTTGGCATCCTCTCCTTTATACAGGCTGTGCAAAACTCAGCAGCACATCTCTCCCCCCCCATAAGTTTCTTTGTGTAGACAATAGCCAAAACTCCAGTGCTTATTAAAATGCAGATTCCCACATCCCACACCGTATCTGCTGACACAGTAGGTGTGGTGGCTGGCACGGTAAAGGGTAAAGGACTCTTCGGGAGACTTTAATACACACTAGAGTTCGAGGTCCAAAACCTGAATTCTTTCTTCTCCACTAGTCCTAATATGTAACATTTCTAATTCCATACTCAGATCCTGAGATAAACCTATTTTGATAACTCCCTTCAGTTAGCATGGATCTTTACTTTCTTCAATAACTATTTATGGAGGTCTGTATCTTCTTTCTATTATAATTTTGCTATCACTCTGCTTCTTTGTTGAAAAAATGGCCAGCACATACTAAGTCTTCATTACACCCATTTAACTCTAAATATTTTAATTTTATCATTAACAAACAACCCTATGGAAAATAAATTATTCTTCTGCCCATTTAACACTTGGGAAAACTGGTTTTTTTAAAAGCAAGTTTTCTTCAGCTCACACTGCTAGAAAATAGTCAAGTTCCAATGCAAACTCAGCAAGCTTCATGACTGTTATTTAAGACTTTCATCTCCTTGAAGCAACTTTTGTTTGGCACAGAATAAGAGTAGAGGTTAGAGTGGTAAGTACAGTACTCATTAGTGGACTCAAAGCACTCTAGCAGAGCCAATGGAAGACAACTTCATGCCTGGTGAAAGCAGCTGTAGTAGGCGAAAACAGAAGAGATATACTGTTCTAGATGCATAGATCCCCACAGTCTGTGATAGCACCCCCTGGTGGGGAAGACACTGCAAGGCTCGGGGGAGGGGGTGATAGCCTGGAGAGCAGCTGGGGGACATTGAATAAAAATAAGGGGGTGGTGGAAGTACCCAAGGGTGTGCCGAGTAATTTTATTTTTTTCTGAAAAGGGGTCATTAAGTCAGTAAGTATGGGCATCTATGTTAGCAACTACGGGGTAGTTTTCCAGGACAGAACCTTCTCTACCATCTCATTAGAATGCACAACATTTGCCTATAGCTAAGTCTCAGCGTACTCAACACTTTGCTTATAGCTAAGGTCTTGTAGTCTAATAAATTTCCTAATAGACACAATTACCTTCCTCAAGCCCAGTAACCAGTGTGACTAAGAGAGGACTCACCTAGGCAGTGCTATCTCAGAGAGAATCACTGCCCAAGCGGAGGCCACCGCCTGGAACATCGATGTTTTTCTCCAGACTACATTTTGTGTTGTTCTTTTATTCAGAAGCCATCACAGTTTAAAATACATATTTTCAAGTAAGTCGACTGTATTAACATTTTCATCTGTGTGTAAAATGCAATGATCTATCTGAAATTTTCCCAAGAGTTTCACACACCAAAGCAACTAGTAGCTTCAAACAACTCCCAGGAGATAAAGATGGTGGGAAAAGGAAACCTGGAGATTTACACACAAAAGTTATCTTTCTGAAGAATTCAAAAAGGAAAAAGAAATACTTCTTGTGACAGCTGGATGCATGAGCATGGAACCTGCTTTCCAAAGTCCCAGGCAGGTTAAGGAATAATTACTAAACCTTTCAACTATCTGCATCTACATTTGAAGGCTAAGAGAAATTCAGGCCAAACAATCTCCTTACCAAGCTAAAGATAACTCTGCAATTTGCATTTCTATCAGTAATTAACTTAATAAACATGTATTTGCCTACTATTTTCCATGAGCTCAAACTGAATTAACTCACTTATATTAAATTTTTAAAGCTTTATTTACAAATAGTGTTGGAGCATCCTGCAAAAATCATCAAAAAACAAAGAAAATATTTTCATGTACATTTTACCAAGCCTCTTTTAAACTACGCTGACATCACAGAATAATTCTGAAAGCTTGAATGTTTGTACGCAGAACATCAGAAATGCTAGAGATTTCCATGGATATTCCCCTAACAAAGTCACAAAGTTCATGAACTCTCGAGTTTCTCAGTCCCTGCAGGTCCACAGTAGTCAGCAATGTCTTTATCACCTACTTGTACCTCCCAAACAAAGTGAAAATAGAGCTCATCATTTAGAAAATATTAACTGAACACATTTTTATTAAGTTTTTATATACTAATATAGGCAGCTGCTATGGCTGAGGAGCTTTCAATTAAGAAAGCTAACCATATACCTTAGTAGATAGCAAGCCAATAATGGCCAGTGAAGACCCTCAAGTTTAAAAGATGCTCTCCAAACACCTGGCAGCACTCTCACCTTGCTATGAGCTCTTCCTTTATCACCTAGGTCAGTTAAATGATAATGCCTACATTGATACAGTGGTCTTTGTTTCCAAACTCACGTCAGTTCTACCATGTGCTCTAATTATTTCAATATCACATACATTAATATGGGTCACCAGGAAGCAAATAAAGCAGATATGAAGACAAGACTTGAGACATACAAGAAACACATGGAGTAGTGGGCAGAAGAAGGCAAGAAGTATCCTCAGAACCACAGGAAGGTCTGCTGCCTGTGGAAGACTGGACAATTGCATAGTTCCAGTTCCAGGAGATCACCCAGGCTAATGAGGAGTCCTCCAGCTAAAGTCACCCAAGAGCAAAATCCCGTATCTCACAGGGATGGGCCTGTCTCACTGTCCCTCCTGTGTCCACTCACCAGCTTGGAGGAACCCACAGAAAGCATGGCCTCAGAGGGCAGCAGCTGGACTGTCAACCAGTGACAGCAGGAGACCTGAGGGTGCATTTTCCTGATTGTCACAGCATGTAAACCAATGCCACTACCAATAGCTAAACACTATTGTAAGTACTTCCTGTGCACACTGAAGTATTTTTCATGCATCAGTTTACTATAACCAGACTGAAGTAGATATTATTTTCCCTTTATTACACATTAGAAAACTATGGTATAAATGTCTATAATCAAATTGCTAGTAATTAGAACTATAATTTGAATCTAGATGCCTCTACTACCTTAAAATTTGAGTGAAAATGCATTTGTTTTTCCACTAAAAATTAAGTGATACACTTAAGGACTCATTAAAAACAAGTTGGTAACTTACTGCTGTCACAATAAATATAATTATCACAACTGTAAATGGTTAAGGAAAAAAACCTTAAATATCTACGAAGTCATTCAATGCCTCATGAGTTCAATCATTTATTCATTGATGCTACAAATATTTTATGAACAAAACTGAAAAAAATCCCTGCCCTCATCCTCATGCACTTCACAGGTAGGTGTGTGTGTGTGTATGCATGTGCACACTGCATGCATTCATCAGCATGCTCACTATTGTGACCCAAAATACCTGATGACAACTTAAAAGAATTGAGCTTTATTTGCTCACAGTTCTGCAGGTTTAAGAGGTTTCAGTTCATGTTAGGCCAGGTCATGTCTGAGGAGCTCAGGGCATGGCAATGGGAAGCAGAGAGTAGGTTGAGGATGAGGGATATAGATGTAGTCCAAGACCACATCCCCAGTGACCCACCTGCTTCAGCTACACTTGACTTGCCTACCTTACCACGCAGTAAGTTTATTCATCCACAAATGGGTTTATCCACAGATGAGATTAGAACACTCATGAGTTTTTGAATTGCCAAAACATGAGCTTTACCAGGGGACAGTCTATATGCATAACAGTGTGTATATATGTGTGGGGGGAGAGGGTAAGGGCTGATTAAAAAAAAAAAAATGGGAAAGCCGGGCGTGGTGGCACACGCTTGTAATCCCAGCATTCGGGAGGCTGAGACCAGAGGATCCGGGTTCGCGGCCAGCCTCAGCTACCTAGTGAGGCACTCCGCAACTTAGTGAGACTCGGTTTCAAAATAAAGAATAAAAAATAGGGCTGGGGGTATAGCTCGGAGGTAGAATGCCCCTGAGTTCAACCCCCAGTACCGCAAATAAAAAAATGGGAGAAGGTGATCAATGAAAATGGGAAAAAAGTAGAAAAGGGGTACAATTTTAAGTAGGGAGGGGAAGAAAGCCTAAACTGATGGTTGAGGCAAGGTTAAGGAGAGGAGACACACACACCTAGAGGAGAAGCATTCAAGGAATAGAGGACAGCAAGGACAAACATGCTCCACAAAGAGCAAGGAGGTGAGGTGAGCTCAGGCAACAAGGGCATGAAGAGTAGAAGATGATGTTGGAGAGATAAAGGGGCAGATCCTGTAGGGCCAGGTGGGCCACCATACCATTTTGCTTGCACTGGGGGTGCAATGGAATCTACTGGAGGTCCTGAACAGAAAAGCAATTTGATTTTTTGCTATAAAGGAATCTCTGCTTAGAGCAAGAACATATAAGGGCTAGGAGTGGTAAGAATGGAAACAGGAAGACAAGTTGGGGAGGCAATTACAGAATCCTCTATGTGGGCTATTTTTCCATCTCCACTCCAAAAATTCCACCGTAAAGAATCTAAAATGGAAATGACAGTGCATCCCCAAGTGGCTTACACTAGGAAAACCACACATCAATTTCTATGATTCTTAGAAAGGCACTTAGTGAAGCCCTTGGCCTTCGCCTGTATACCTTCCCATCTGTTCCCTGCCTTCCCCTTCACGGGACTGAACCCTGCAGAGGATAGTTCCAATGCTTCCCTGACAGCCACCTGATTCCAATAGGCTGAGGAGAAACTTGCAGGAGACTGGACAGAAAAGGAGGGGAGAGGTCAAGGCACCAACACACACATATATCTCTCATCTGCTCTATTATTCCAGCTCCCTCTGAAGTTCTTACCACTGGGTGGCCTGGACCCCATCAGTGACCCCCTGTGACAGCTTGGCTCCTACCTACAGCTCCTTCCTGGGCTCTGATAACTCCTTCTTCCTTGGTCCCTTTAGCCTATGGTCCCATGGTAAAGGTTTGCTAATGTTGTTAACCTCTGCATGACAGATCTTTTCCTAACTAGATTCTAATATACCCCTACATCAAAAGATTTACAAAGGAATGTACAATTATACAGTGATGTTCCATTAAGATCTTGAATGTATGCATAAATCATTCCATATAATCTGCACAACTCACAGCAAATCCTTCCCATTGGGTTGGAGCAGAGAGGATGGGAGAGAGAAGACAGGAAAGAAACAAAGGGATGTGGGGGAATGGACATGGAGAGGTTGAAGAGCACGTTGTGTGTGACAAGGTTTCATGCTCTGCAGAGTCTCATCTGGAGCCCAGGGCTTAGAAACCCAGAGGTTCCTCATGCCATCTGGAGTCATGAGCAGATGACTCTACACGTGCAGTCCCTTCAAGGAGCCCACTGCCATTAGTCACCCCCAACAAGATCCAGGCCACAGTAACTCCTGCAGCAACATCCTAGGAGAGCCAAAAGACCTGGTCTTGCTTTCACCAGCCCTCTCTTCACAGCACATGAAAAAAGAAAGCATATGAACAGAAAAAAGCAGGAGAGAGAAACTGGAGCCACTGTGGTGTCAAAATGAAAATACATCCATGTTTGCTATAGAACATAGTCAAACGGCACTGGGCATCGTGCTGCTTAGCTATGCCAGAACAAAGCACACCACACACATGCAAGGACAAGAGAGACTTCCATGAGCATCCTCGAGGCTCATGCTCATTATCATTGCAGAGAAACTCTCACTGTTCGTGCATACTGTTTAACTTCAAGTACTCGTAGAGAGCAAAAGGTTCTATAGACAAACACTTAAGGTTATATTGTGTTACATGAGTGTTTGGTATAAAACGAATGCTTGGAATGACCGGCGGGAACAGATACTCTCACTGACATGAAAACATTGCATCAGCACTACAGCTGTTAGACACTATGTAGTTTAATTCAAAAAGGACCTATGTCCTTGAAACTCACAGTATAAAGGGACATCGTATTTGTGTAAGACACCTCCCCAAAATTAGACAATGTTTACTGGCTTGTTATATATGAAAATATAACTCATACAAATATGCCCTATAAAAGGCTTCAAATTACTTAAAAGCCTTTCTGCCTGGGGAAGAAGCAGTTTGTGGTAGTCTGAAAGCTTTTTAGGTGTGATTCGGATCCCCCTATGTTGTAGGCAGGACAGGAGAGGGACACTGATGGGAGAAAAAGCACAACCCTAGAGAAAGGGGTTGCTAATTTCCTGGAGGCATCATTTCCTTTGTACTAGCAGTAGTACTCTACAGCCATACTCTGCCTGAAAGCCAATTCTTCCTATGTCAATATCCTGGAAAGGAAGAAAGAAGGGAGCAGCCCCTGCAAGTGAGAGGTGTTGCCCATACATCACTTTATTTAGTCCTGACAGCAATCCATTCCCTCATATATGAGAAGATATAGTCAGGAAAGGTATTGAAAAATTGGCTATTACCACACCACCAATAAAATTCAGACTGGAATTCAATTTCTAAACATGGATAAAAGACCCCCCTTCATTTACAATATAAACACATCCAGAGAATTCTGAGGACAGTCTTTAAAAAGAAAAAAAAAAAGTAGCAAATTGGGCCAGAATGATAGGATGCATGGAGAGTCCAAGCTTGTGGCAGGAGGTACCAGCTGTGGTCCTCATGCAAGATAGTGGCAAGAGGGGACATAAAGAATGGAATTTAAGGAATGAGAAGAAAATGGGAGGAAAACCCTAGAAATAGGAATTTTAACTCTTTACATATAAGACAGAATATGGAGCCAATGTAGATGAGTCTACATCTATCTTTCAAGCTCTGACAGCTTTTTCTGAATTCAGAACACTATTTCATTGCATAACAGTCTCCTCCACAAACATGGCCAAAATTAAATTTATTATCTCTGCCTTTGTGGGCATACTGTTGGTGACTTAACTCTCACTTTGTATCCCTTCTCCTCTCTCTTCCTTCAATACAGAAAAGGGTAGGGAAAATATGAAGATCTCAGCCATCCTTACAAGCTGTGACTTGCCTATAAAATGCAGAAAGTATTTGAGATGCAGAGGGGTGCTTCTTTCCAGAATAAAGTGACTCCAGGATACAGTCCAGGACCCCTTCCCCCTTTCCTTCAGCCCGGAGGACAAAAACCTCACCAAGGCCTCCTGCTAGGGACAGAAGGCTGGGCAGACAAAGGAGCCTTCTGTATGCCGGCAACACTGAGAGACCCTCCTACTCCTGCCTTTATAATTTATAAAGTCAGTCCAGAAGTTTAAGTTACTGTTGAACAAGCTTTAGGTTCAGAGTCAACATAACCCTCATTCTAGTATTCCCAAATCTTTTCCATTTCTCTTGTCATCTTGGCAATAGCACCCCCCTCCTCAAGGTAGTGTCTAAATCCTCCTCATCCAGTCCCTGCCTGGTTTTTATTCTGTTGCTTCTTAGGAAGGGTCCTTTTCTTGTTCATCTTCTCCCCTTCAGCACATTAGCCATGCTTCCTTCCCCCACAGTGCTGAACTACCACCACTCCACTCCTCTCTACCACTGTCCACCAGTCTTCCTGGACCCACAAACCTCTACTTCCTGCTTCTCACTCACCCCAGCCAGGAAGCCTAGGCACCAATCTGATAACAAGGCCCACCAAGAGCTGAAAAACATGACAAGTGGGCAACTGTCCTGCTTTTCAGCAAACATGTAAAAATCAAAGTAAAAGATATTACTTGTGTTAATCAAATATACCAAGATGTCTAACAAACTCTTTATGGAGAATAGTGAGCACCCAGTAAGAGTTTGTTAAAAAATAAACAGAATTGACCCTTCAAAGACAGCTTCAACACAATATTCAAGATTGACAAGGCTATACTGAGATGAGCATTCTTACAAACTACTTACATGGAATATATATATATATCAACACCCTTGTTCTACAGAAGAATGATTCAAAATGTGCTATAACTCCCAAATGTGCACACTCTTGTTATTCCCAGTTTAAAAATGTGAAGCCTCCCCCTTTTCTCCCCATAAGGTAAATGCAGATGGTCATCACAGTACAAATGTCAAGTATATTCTGGTAGGTATACAAGAGGGAGGAATGCATCCCATTTAAAAAGTATTAGGAAGAGTTTTTGAGTAGGACAATATTCAGCTCATAGTGCTAAGTGATAGAAAACGAGATACAAAGCTGTTTATGGCATGACAGAGACTCAGAGACAACAGGGAAAGATTTGCTCAGTGCTCACTGTTAACCATGGCTGGATTATAAGCCATTTTCCCTCTATTTTTCTGTTTCTGAGCTTTCCACGTATTTTACTATGCATATATGCTATTTCTGTTATTTGTAAACATATATAAGACAACTGTGGAGATATGAGTAATGAGTGTTGTGTTTGTGTATGCTTCTACCAGCTTGTACCTCATCAAGATGTATGATTACAATGCACCAATAAAATTCTTTAAAAAAAAGGAAAAGAAAATGTAGTAAAACTTTAACATGTAAAAGACATTGAGTTTCTTGTTAAGTGATGGTAACTGTAACTAGAGCTGGCGTCACTTTGGGGAACCAGGCACTGGGAGATCAGAACATAGAGGCCCAGGGGGCAGGCACTTGCAACAAGATCAATAATCTCTTTAGTGTTGAAGACAGAATTTATTGCAATTTATGAGAATGCACAACTCCAATCATGCAGTCCTGATAGTTTAAGATTTCCCGTCCAAACAGCTTTCCAAAGAATCCTAAATAACTCCCTTTAGGCAGTCACTAATTGAAGATGATGCCGGAGATGGAAAATACTCAAGTCACCCCATGTTAGGCTTTAACTTATGCTGTAATGCTTTGGGGTCCCGAGATCTGTCCTGCAACAATGCCCAGATGCTCTCAAATTCAGTGTATTCTAAAAAAAAAAAAAAAAAAAAAAAATTTAAATGAGTTTTTACACACGGAACAAAGAGTTCTTAATTGTCAAAAAATAAAAGACAAACATCTTGGGAAAACCTTGAAACAAAGTCCCAAGGATTTGAAGAGACAAAAACCTGAGTACAAACTCAAACACCATCATTAGCGAACTGCATGACCTTGTTCAGACTGTTTATGGTCTCTCAGCAGATGCAGAAAGAGAAATAAGATGGGCTCAAACTTCTAAGACTTAAAAGCGTCATTTAATCCTACTTTCTCTCAGAAGTCAAATGTGCTCTATTGCTTGCTTCTTAACCTTTATTCTCTGAAGAACGGCATCTCAGAAACTGATAAGCATTAATATTTCAGGCACATTATGAATGGTTGATATTTTAAACTATATATTTTCATGACAATATTGAGACTATTCTGCTGTGAAATCTCTGGACAGCAATATGGAATTCTGAAATGAATGAAAAGAGTTGGGGGCCTAGTAAGGTTGGGGGAGTTAAAAGTGTTAAGTATTTTAAAAATATACTGGAGGGAGCTGTCTTTAATGAGAATAAAAGAAGCTGCTTCATAAAAAGTTAAAATGTTCTCATCATGCATTTGGCTCTTGGGGGAAAAGACACAGATGGTACTACCTACCAAAGCATTGCCTATTGATACGGTCAGGCCCTTAGGGCCGCACACATAAAAGAATCGGACAACTTCTACCCAAAAAAGTTTCTCATGAATTCCTAGCCTCTCCCTGACCTTAGCACATACCTTAAGAGTCCTCATTTAATATATGCTCCCCATTCCCTCACTACCCCTTCCTTACTGTTCTTTAAATTGCTTAATATTTTCAGTTTGACTGTGTTTTGCTTTCTACAAGTTTATACTCAAGCTGGCATGGTGGTACATGCCTGTAATCCCAGTACTTGGGAGGTTGAGACAGGTTCAAGACCAGCCTCAGAAACTTGGTGAGGCTCTCAGCAACTTAGTAAGAACTTGTTTCCAAATAAAAAGTGAAATAGGGCTAAGGGTGTAGCTCAGAGGCAGAATTCCCCTGGGTTCAATCCTCAGCACCAAAGGGAAAAACAGTTTATACTACTTTAAAAGAAAATACTTCCAAAGGACTCTTATAATGGTTTTAAATGATTGACTGAACATAGGAGTCATAATAAAAATAACTAATTAAATGAAAACCTTTCCATTTTTATCCTAATGTATGCAATACCAGATTAACGCCTCTAGGCAAAACATACGGCCAGAATGAGCAAAGTGTCTTTTGAAATCCCTTTCTCCAGCCAGGTGTTTCTATTTCATTATACCAAGGTCACTTCAGAATCTATGGGCCTCATTCCAGTTAGTAGCTTCACAAGGGAATCAAAAACAAAACTAAGTCCACTCAGAAAATTAGAAGATAAAATAAGAACTACTATAATTACATGGATATTGTGGATGTACTATTATAATGTTCTCCAAAGTAATCTATTTACTCTGTGTACCTAAAGTAAAGCCAAGTTGAGGGGGGGCAATTGTTAAACAATCTTAATAAAGACAGTGGGATGAATTCAAGGAGCTGTCTCACCCAAAGAACAAGCCCCACCCTTTTCCCCCTTAAGCCTCCCCTTGTCCCAAGTTCCCCAAAATTAAGAACACCTATGAGTTGAAGGACATGTTCTTATCTCCTGATGTAACCAGTGCTTCACACAGTAACATTTTTAAAAAGCATGAAGGATGTTAGTATTTTAGAATACTCTGAGGACAAAGCCACAAACATTAAAAGCATTTAAGAAAGAAATGGATCATTTAAAAATGAATGAATCCAGACTTCAAGCTTTTTATTAGTAACACTGGATGCCAGAAGACAGTAGGGCAATGCCTGCAAAACTGAGAGGGAGAATGTGTTCAACACAGAATTCTATGCCTACCCATTTCCCCAACAAAGAGGATTTCAGATCTGCATAGAATCAGAACATTTATCACATACACTTACACAAAGGTACATGTGAAAACGTTCAAACAGAATGAGAGAATCAGAAAACAGGGACTCCAAAAGAAAGGCAGAGAGAGCGTGACAACTCTCAGCATCTGTGCAAACACCATTCAGATAAGAGTGGGCCAGAGGGCAGCTTCAGGAAGGAAATATCATGGGGGCGGGGAGACAAAAATCGAGAGATTAATGTTATCCTTCAGAACAGTGATCTTCAAGCCTAATCAGTCACATCTCTTATCCCATATCCCTTTGCCCTCCAAATCCACTCTCCTGTTCTTGACCCCATTCTGCGCCTTGAGGGGCTACTGAATGACAACTGCTGGGCAGTAGTGCTAGGCTGCTTCTCTCTGGGTTTCCCTTTGGGTGAGGTACCAGCTTGAAACCAGAGGAAGAGAAGATGGGAGATTTAGTCCCTCGCTCCCTCCCAGCCACACGGGGGTTGACAGTAACTGGATTCATAAGAGGAGTCCCAGGTCTGCCGGCCCGTCCCTCTGCCACCTAGTGCTGGCCACAGCCCCTGCCTTGTGCCCAGTTAGCCTCATGGGAGTAATGGCTTTCCCTTCCAGTCAATCATGACGACTTTACTGGGTTCCCTCTATCCTGCCCAACTCTTTAACTTGTGAAATGTCACCGTGTGACAGCCATTTCCTGCCAAATCCTGATAACCCCACTTTAAAAATAGCCTTTTTCTGCTGCCCAGAAATGAAATTTATAGCAAGATTCTATTATCTGCTCAGATAGATATTAAGGAAATAATTTTAACTGGATTAGGAATAAACAGTACAATGAAATAGCTGAAGTAACATGTCGTTCAGTAAATGCTTAGATGTTGAAGACAAAATAAACTAGATGTGGATACCTGCTTACATAATGAAGAAGTCTGGGTTTAAGGAAGTCAGGCAATATTTTACTCAATGCTGTCAACACTTTATTATGAAAAAAAGGGATAGTTTTTGTATATACCCATAAAATCAAGGAGAATGTGACAACTGAAAATGAAGGCTGACACAAGTATTCCACATTGGGAAAACAAACGTCCCAAGCATTATTGCTATTGGTGACATTTTCCAAAATGGTGAGCAATTCTCTAGAAAATTCCTATCAAAATGAAGTTCAGTCTTCCCTCAGTTTACCCAAGGATTGTTTTCAAATCTAAAACACATTGCTGTATATTAAAAAAAGATATTCATTTTATAAAGATTATAATTACTTGAGTCTAGTCTCAAGTAATTATAGGTAGGCTTTTACCTACATAAATATTTAAGAGTAAATTGAGATATAAGGTACAATGTTTCATTGTGCTTCTCAGGATTTTTAGAAGCCTTTGTCTCTACCCACTAAATATCAGTAGCAACCTCCAACCACTGAGAAAACAAAACACACCCTCATTTTTTCTTAACTGTCTGCTAGCGAGTATTACCATTCCATTGAAAACCACGGATTTATCATCTGGAACAAATGAGCAATGAAGGAAAAGAGGATGGGTAAGGAAAAAAAAATTAAACCACATGAAAAGAAATGCAACCAAAGCATTATGTGGTTGTGCAGTGAAAAGTTGCCTTGATAATGTAAACTCCATCATGCAGTTTTCAATTTGTAGACTCATATCTTGAAGTACAGAGATTTTGATGGTGGTTATAGAACAGACAATAACTTATCAACCTTGGTAGAGTATTTTACACACACACACACAGAGTCTGGATGCAGGTGCTGTTAGCAATGTTTTCCTACTCATGTGTCTGAGCCAGTACCTCAGAGATTTCTCACAGTCAAAATGGCTGCTATAGTTCCATACCCAACTGCTATGGCTCTAGACATAGGGGCAGGAAGGAATAAGCAATAATAATGTCTTCTGATTTATATACCAACTTAGGTCACATGGCACCTGTAGCTCCAAGGGAAGCTAGAACAGCTAGTATCTAGGGTTGGAAACACTGCCACAAGAAAAAAAAAAAGGTGGGTAAAGAAACACTCAAGTAGACAGCAAGAAAAGTATAGACAACATATCCATAGTTTAAGGAAGAAATAAAGGAATAAGTATATTACTTAAATTAAAAGGCTATTGTAATTAGGATAAGGATATAACCAAACCTTCTATAATAAATACCTTAAATTAAGTAATAAAATTAGCTTAAACATGGTAGACATTTCTCTCTCACATAGAAGTCTGAACTGGGTGGTGGCACTCCCCTGCATAACTGTTGGGATCCCAGGCTCCTTCTAACTTGTTGCTCTGCTCTCAACAAGCAGCAACCACCAGCAGCTTTTCTAAATGACACACTGAAATTTCAGCCAGTGGCAAGGAGAAAGAGACAAGGGAAGATATGTTCTTCTTTCAAGGAATGGTCCACAGGTCTGTACACATGGCTTCCATTCATACTCACTGGCAAACTTATTTTGGCTACATCTACCTACAAGAAAAGCTGAGACAAATATGGGGTCCTGACTGATCATAGTTACCAACACATCTTTCAAACAATTGTTTAAGCCACATCCTTGCTCCTATTCTCTTCTCCTTAGAGATATCTCAACAGTCTATGGTCTGTCTTCTGAATTCTGAAAAAGCAGAGACATTGCCTCTGCAAATGTATTAAGACTGATGTTCTCAGGGATCCAGTCTCGTTTTCTTGTGGGAGAAATAAAAGCTGGCAAGCTGTGTCCCACATGGCTATATGCTTGATCTACCTTTTCTACGGAAAATCATGATCAGTCCAATTGCTAATGAAAGGGAGAGAGTGAAAGGTGAGAAATGTATTCTTCAGTCAGCCACCATGTGCCCAACTGGGAATTCTACTACTTATTCAAAGGGCATAGTCAAAGTGCTAGTAGAAACCAGCAACTGTAAATAACCACACTAGAAGTAGAAGGGGACCTAGATCCCTTTTCTTGGGATGCTTTATATATGAGGAAGCTAAATCCCCCTACCTTACAGGAAGTTATGGCTAAAATGAAAGAGGAGGGGGAAGAGAGAGAAGGAAGAGAGACATAGGCATCTTATTTCAATTTTTGAAGTAATAATCTAGGAGACTCAATGTTAATAAGAGTTAAAATGGGGAAGAATGGGACAGAGGATTATTGCTTTCTATTTTAAGTTCTACAAGGCTCAGACTTTTAAACTAATATTTGTTTTAATAAAATAGCTTAAATACCTTTAGCCATGTTATAATCTCAAAATTGCATAGTCTTGCCCTACTGCTCATTAACAGATACTTATGAACCTATTAAATAATGTTGAATAAATACTCTGCCTATATTCTATTATACTATCTCTTAGGCCATCACATTATTCAAACCAGAATTCTACTGCCAAGCTCCAACTGGCCTTCCCGCTCCTGCTTTGCCCATGAGAGGGGGTGACTTAAATTCCATGTAAATGGCACTCCTGTCCAAAAGTTGTGCCATGTAGTGTCACTGGCCAGTTTCAGACAAAAATCTTTTTAAAATCTCAGGTAACTTCCTGAACCTGTTAAAAAATTTCCAGTGGCTTACTTAAACCCAAGCATCTTACCATGGCCTAAAGAACTTATATAAACTAGCCACTGCCTACCCCCTAGACTCCTTTTATCCCCACTCTCCCCTTACACTCCATTATAGTCATCCTGGATCTTTTTGCTGTTTTTTGTAAGAAAATTGTTTACTCCACCTGTGGACATTTTGCACCTGTTGTTAGTGCCTGCTAGAACGCTCTGTGACCCTTCCCACTTCTAAGTGGCTCAATGCTTCTCTAAATGCAAGTCCAAGTCCTGCTCAACAGCTACTTGCTCCTCAGTGAGGCTTTTCCCTGCCTGCCCCATCTGAAGTAGCTGGTGATGCCAAGCCCTCCCACGGCCATGGTCCCTTAACAGGAACGCATGCATATGTATTAGTTGATGTACACACATTTGTGGGTTATTCATTCCTCTACTAGAATAGCAGCTTCAGAGGGGCTATCTTGTCCACACCTATACTCCAATGCTTAAAATAATGCCTACCACAGAACAACTGCCTCGATATTATTAGAAACATTTTAAAATAAAACTCTTTGAAGATCTACTCCATGCCAGGCACTGTACTAACTGATTTTCAGGAATTATTTTGCATAATCTTCATGACATTTTGCAAAAGCACAAATTTTGACACAAACAGTGCATTCTACAGATAAGGAACAGCAATTTAGAGGGAAAAGGAATGGCCAAGCCCAATGGGCCTACAAACAGGGTTCCCATAATATTTTTATGTGTATGTATGTGGAGATTAAACCCAGGGACATTCTACCTCTGAGATACACTGCTAGCCCTATTTTATTTTTTTCTTTTGAAACAGGGTCTAAGTTCCTGAAGGTCTTGCTCAGTTGCTGAGGCTGGCCTTGAACTTACAATCCTCCTGTCTTGGTCTCCTAATACAGGGATTACATGTGTTCACCACCCCATGCAGCTTCCCATAACATACAACACTGAAAATGGGAAAGTCAAAGAGGAAGAAAACAATGGAGGAGGGACATACATGTTATCACTGAGCTAAATGACATTAAGACCTGGTTTCACCCTACTTTTTAATGTCTGTATTACAGCATTTGAATAAATAATTGTTTTGTCTTTTTCATTCACAATCTAAATGAAAACAAAACTTAATACCCAGTTAGTGTCAGGGACTGTTGAATGGTAGCATCCTTCATGATCTTTGTTGCAACTCTTATCACGTTTAAAATCACAATCATTAATTTTTAAAGTTATTTTAAAAAGAACAAATACACATGTAGGTACATACATTTATATAGTTTCCCCCCAAAAAAGCCTATACAAAAAGCAACAGTGCTAAAGCAGAGCTACTGGTGGCAAAGCTACTGAGTACAAACTCAAGCTGTTCATCAGCAAAAGTAAAAAAGGCTGGATTCAGCATACAAAATACACAGTTTAGGAATGTCAATACCTGAAAAGGTGGAATGTGTAAAATGAAACTGTTTCTAGGTCACTGGTGTTGGGGTCATCTGCATACTGCTAACTCCCATGAACATGTTCAGTCTCCATCTCCCTTCACTTCACAAATAGCACCTCACACTGCTTGCTACTCCTGTTGTTATTCCAAGACACAGACCATCCTAGTTTTCTTCTTTTGTATCTGGCTGTTCCTTCTCCATTTTTGTCCTCTCAGCCTTGTTTTCTTAGACTCTGAAGTTCTTTAAGGCCAATCCTTAAACTCTTCTCCTTGCTACAGTCTCTTTCCTGAGGCCACTTTTTATCCAAGGCCATGGGTAACAACTTCCATCCATATACCAACTCTCCAATTTAACCCTTGCACCCAAATTTATCCCAAGTACCAAACAATTGACCTTTTTGGTTTTACTTACTTGAAGGACTCAAAACACAACTTACCTATCTTTATGTAGTAAAATCTATGTTGGATTAAATTGTATAACCTCAAATCACTTTTCAAACAGTTGTAAGGAGATAAAAATGAAGAGGAAAAACATCAAGTTCAAAGCCAAGGATTCTAAGATTTGGTGAGCCGAACTTATGGAAAGTCTATGGTTACCAGAATCATGTAACTTTAAATTTTCATAATTATTTGGGAATTTCAGACTCTGTCGTTGCATAGGAATATTGTTTTAAAACAATGAACTTCATTATAAATAGGAAACTATTATTTCTTCAGAGGAAGCTTTAAATACAAGCTCATTATGTAAAACATGTAAAAGTAGATTCAATCTAGTTGAAGCAGAGATGGGAGGATAAAAATGAGCTTTATCTCAATCCCCCTGCTTACTATTGACTGGAAATACATGCATCCCTTCTGATTAAGAAAGTAAGAGCTTCTTGCACATAGCCTAGAGATGCCTTGTTACATTTTAGAATTCTGATATTTAGCATTTCTGAAGCCCTTTTAGCGAAAGCAGTATTTTGAGCTTTAGATTTTTTTTTTTAGAGAACCAAATTAAAACTCAGCTCTTTAAATAAAATTTGGAATATATTTCCCTAAATTTAAAGTAGTGAGAATGCAGGTTTCATGGTAGCAAAAACTTTTTCCCCACCTTCCAATAAAGAAAAGTCATGTAGATCCAGAAATGTGTGTGTGTGTGTGTGTGTGTTTGTGTGTGTGTGTGCATTTTTTTGAAAGGGCAACAACACTATAGACTAAAGATAAAGCTATAACCCAGTTTCCAAAGGAATGTCTACTAGTTTTATAACCCAGAACAAAATTGGGAATAAAGCCTCTTAAAACATGGAACTGGAAAACATTATGTTAAGTGAGATTAGTCAGTCACAAAAAGTAAAATATCGTATACTCTCCCCAATATGCGGAATCTAGGGAGAAAATGGGGCATAAAAGGGACTCCAGATGAAGGAGAAACCTTAGATGAGCAAAGAAGTTGACTTAACTGAAGGTGATGGGGGGGGCACCCTAATGCACATGATGTACTTTCACAAAGTATCAAAGTCAATCACTAAACTGAACCTGAGAAGGAGGGAGGGCAAGAGTGTGGGGCAGGAATTCGGGAAGGGTTAAATGAGAAATGTGTGCATGTATGCCTTTACCAGCTTGTACCTAACAAAGATGTATGATTACAATGCACCAATTTAAAAAAATAAAAAACATATGTGCTTTGCCCTTTGCATCCTAAGGGTAAGCAGGACCAGAAGTCAGGCAGAGAAGACGTGTACTGTGTCACTATCTGTCTCTGGCTCCAGGACCAGGATGAGAGAACAGAAATGCTCTGAGACACAAGCAGCCAAATCCCCACTCCCCCACTCCCCCACTCTCCCCCCCACACCGAGAGTGATCTTTGGAGAAAGCAAAGCCCACACACTGTACCTATACATTCGAAAACAAATGTGCAAAAGGCATAAAACAAATTCCAAATGAAATAGTAAACAAGGTGGAAAGCAATAAAATTAAACATCCGTAATGACTACTAAAATGTTCCAAATCCCCTTATTAAAGCAAAGATTAGGTAAGAAATGTTGTATACAATAATTGTTTCCAATACAAAATAATCCAGTAACCTGCCTATATACCTATATGCATTCAGATGTGTGCATACATGCTTACATGTACATATGTAGATGAATATGGGTGTGTATATAAGACATTTAGCTGGGCATGGTGGTGCATACCTGTTATCCCAGTAGTTGGGAGGCTGAAACAGGAAGCTCACAAGTTCAAGGCCAGCCTCAGCAACTTAGTAAGACTCTCACAATCCAGAGAGACCCTGTTTCAAAACAAAAAATATAAAAAGAGTTGGGGGTGTAGCTTGGAGGTAAAATGCCTCGGGGTTCAATCCATGTTCATTCACACACACACACACACACACACACACACACACACACACACAAATACTTGCCAGTATCCCCTCCAAAAAAATAGTTTCAATGTTAAATCTGAACTAAGTATAATCCTTGTCCAATATACATTAAGTGGATCAAAGGAAATTACTTTTCACTGACTATGTATTTACAAATCTGGACACCATTGAGTCTGGCATTAAAATTTAATTAAACACAACTAGAAATGTAAAATAAGCAAATACCTAGGATAATTTTAAGATGAATGTTTGGTTACTATAATACTATTTGACATATAACAATCTTTCAACATTAATGTCAGGATGTATATAAATTTGTAATGAAATATTTAAAGCTAATTATATGCTACAATGCTAAAAATAGTTTAGTAAACCACAATTTGTCAACATAAAATAAGAAATGGGGAGAAACCAGAAATTCTTCAAAAGTTGAAAAATTTTAATTACTCCTTTAATTAACTATTTGGTTCAAGGAAAAAAAAATCAGAAGATTAAATATTCAAGTAAAAATAGGTATCATAAGGTAACATATGGACTGATGCCAAAATGTAAATTCATAGCTTTGTATGTTTTCATTATCTTATTACAAAGTAGATAAATTACCATAACCAAAAAGTCAGGTGAAAGAACCACTCTCTTATGTCTCCCCTTTTTTCAGCCCCCTTAAAAAAAAAAGTGTTAAATCTAAAAGAACAGAGCCTCATCAACTTAGTGAGACCGTTTCCAAATAAGAAATAAAATTGGGCTGGGGGTGTTGGGGGTATGGCTTGAAGTTAGAATGCCTCTTGGTTCAATCCCCAGTACCACACATACACACAAACAAAACAAAACAAAAAAAACATACTAAAAGAACAAAGACAGAAACTACTGATTACTGATTAATAAAGCCAGCAGAACTTATAGATATATGTGTAAAAACATGAGGATGTGGCAAATCTAATGAACACTCTTATTTTATTTATTCATTTATTTATTTTTTGTGGTACTGGGGATTGAATTCAGGGGCATTCTACCTCTGAACTACACCCCCAGCCCTATTTTTTATTCTTTATTTTGAAACAGGGTCTCACTAAGTTGTGGAGTGCCTCACGAGGTAGCTGAGGCTGGCAGCAAACCCGGATCCTCCTGTCTCAGCCTCCCAAATGCTGGAATTACAAGTGTGCACCACTACGCCCAGCTCATGAACACTCTTTTAAAAAGTGATAATACACTTTATAACCAAGTTGGGTGAAGTGACACAGGCCTTGTAATTCCAGTATTTAGATTACAGGTTCAAAGCCAGTCTTGGCAATTCAATGAGACCCTGTTTCAAAATAAAATAGGGTTGAGGGGTGTAACTCAGAGGTAAAAAGTAGGCTGTCGAGCCGGGCGTGGTGGCGCATGCTTGTAATCCCAGCATTCGGGAGGCTGAGACCGGAGGATCCGGGTTCGCGGCCAGCCTCAGCTACCTAGTGAGGCACTCTGCAACTTAGTGAGACTCGGTTTCAAATTAAAGAATAAAAAATAGGGCTGGGGGTATAGCTCGGAGGTAGAATGCCTCTGAGTTCAATCCCCAGTACCGCAAAAAATAAAAAAAATAAAAAAATAAAAAAAAAAAAGTAGGCTGTCCCTGAGTTCAGCCCCACTCCCCAAAATAAAAAAAAACAGACATAATAAATGAAAAAGATTTTGCCTGTTTGCCTGGAATTCAAAAAGGCAAAATAAAGAAAAAAAATCTAGAGCCAGGCATGGCAGTACATAACTGTAACCCTAGTGCTTGGGAGGCTGAGACAGGAGGATTGCAGGTTCTTAGCCAGCCTCAGGAATTTAGCAAGAAACTGTTTCAAAATAAAGAATAAAAAAATAGGGTATAGGCTAGTAATGCAATATGGACGCATCAAGAAAACAAAATCCATCACCTCAATTGATGGAGAAAAGGAATTTGATAAAATCCCATATCAATTTCTGATTTTAATCCTATAAATGTAATAAAATAAAAGGATGATTACTGAAACGATGAAGAATATCTATACTAAAACCCTAGCCAAGGATATATTCACTGGCAAAATATCAAAAACATTCTCCAATAAAGTTTAGACCAAGAGAAGGATGTTGGCAACAAATATAAATATTGCTCTGGACATTCTAAGGGGTACAGTGACATGTAAACAAAGAAGAGACAGCTCCAGATGAGACCAGAGAAAAGCTCTACCAGACCACGACTCAACCACCTGTCCAGAAAACCTACAAGGATCAATACCAAACAGAATAATCTGCTGTATACCATCAGTAGGTACAACTGGTATGACCAGTTACAAATAAAATGAAATATTAAACTGTTTCCCATTTACACATAATTGGATAGACAGAGTAAAGCAAAAGATGAACCAAACCAGGCAAGGTGGCACATACCTGTAATCCTAGTAGTTGGGAGGCTGAGACAGAAGGATAGCAGGTTCGAGGCCAGCCTCTGCAACTTGGTGAGAACTTCAGCAACTTAAGTGAGACACTGTTTCCAAATAATATAAAATGGGGCTAGGGGTGTAGCTCAGAGGTAGAAGACCCCTGGATTCAGTCCTCAGTACCAAAAACAAAACAGGAAAGAACCTACAATGAGAAAATATAAAATAATATATACCTTGATTATAAATGCTATAACATTGCTAAAACATAAAAGAGGCTTTACTAAATAAGTTGATATGCTATGCTCCTAAAAGACTGACTATAGTAAAAATATTGTTACCTATATAGGCTTGACAATTAAAAAATTATAGCATTTAAAGTGGGAATGTAGTGTGTGCTACACTTAGTACATTACACACATCCTCTCTAATTTAGTCATAACAAATATTCCATGAAATCATTATCCTCATTAAACAAATGACGCAGCCAGGGCATAGAGATGAAATGTGTTGACACAGTGACTGAGTACTAGAGAAGAAAGGAGCCCAGAAAATAGGCTGTCCTGGTCCAGTATTTTTAAAAAAGAAAAGGAAAAATGATGAAATTTTCGACACATAAGAGTGAATTAATCCCATATTCCATTAGAAATTAGAATATACTAATAGAGTTATCATAAACCAAAATTACATTACAAAATTGCATGGTACTACAAGTGGAAAAAAGAAATGATTGATGTATTGAAATAGGTAACCCAGAAAGAAATATATACAAATATATATATATATATATATATATATATACACACACACATACACTAAGTTATTGGATATCAGCCCATGAAAAAAACTTGTATTTTATTCCTTACAATATCCTCAGAACACTAAATAGTGTAAAACTCAAGTACCAGGGACTCAGAATTGACAAATGAGTTACTGAAGGAAGAAATATGATTAATCTGTCCTTAAAGTTTAGTAATGAAAGTAGAGCTTAATAAAAAAAATACTTTTCAACAACTACTTAGCTATTTATGGGAAAAAGCAAATTCAACTCCTCGCCTTGAACTTTCATTCCAGATCAGTAGTTGATTGTTTAACACCATAAATGAGAAATAAAGTTATTAAGAGAAGATCAAATCAAAGTATCTAAAAAAGTGAGCCAGGCATGGTGATCCATGCCTATAATCCCAGTACTGTGGAGGTGGAGACAGGAGAATCCCAGGTTCAAAGCCAGTTTCAGCAACTTAGGGAGACTGTTTCAAAACAAAGTGAGCTAGGGGTGTAACTCAGAGATTTATCACCCCTGGCTTGAATCCCCAGTGACAAGAAACAAAAAAAAAAAAAAATGAAAGGTAGACTATAGAAACATCTTCTAAAAAGGAATACTATCCTTACTATATTATCAATTAGTAAGTAAAGCCAAAATCTCAACAGAAAAATGGAAAAGGATATCAGACCAGACACAAATTAATACTCACAAGCAATCAGAAAGGAGCAAATTAAATAATCTCAGCGATTTAGATCAGTAAAGATAGCCCTTTAAATCATTCAGATCCTTTGCCTAGTAACATTTCCATTGTAAAAATTCATCACCAAGTTGAAGGTAATAAAATGAAAATATCCAAACCTTAAGGTCTATGGAGTAGTGTGATAAATTTCTAGAAGTAGAGAATCAATGATGAAGCTCCCAAATGCTAACCGATGGTTAACCTAATAGTGGGATTTGAAGAAAATAGTGGCTATTCCTTTACTGTCTGCCTCATAAATGTTAAAATTTGGGGGATGGAAGGAAAACATCAAACATTCACAAGTACTTCTTTAAATAGTTTTAAGGATTTTACTTCATAATGCAATTACTTGAGAATGCATTCTAAAGTTTACCTTTTGAAACCTGCATGCATTACTACTACACACACAGAGGAAGAGTTTGGTCCTCTACATCTCCTGTAAGACCTCTGTGAAACTGACGTTTCTGTTACAGACAACAGCTCCATCCTTGAGATTTTGCCCTTCTTTCCTGCTCAGGTCGGAATGGAAAGCAACACTCATGCTTACCCTCAGCACCCAGTATTTATTTTCTGTTGTTGCTAATGCAGTGATCTGTGGTTTTATAATGAATAAATTGCAACTGCTAATATAATAGCCTCCAGCACATCATCTAATTAGGGGACCTTTTAAAAGTTTAAAATATGCATGGGCCTCCCTACTGTATTGACTTAAGGAACTTTGATATTATTTAGATGTCCTTTTTTTGTTCCTTGCTTAGAATATCCCTACTGCTTTTTCCTTAATATGGAGTACCCATTTAATTGCTTAGTCTCATTCATTGTGAATACTTTCACCTTGTCTAGATGAAAATAAGCCATTTTCCCGTAGCTTCTTTTTAAAAGTTCTCAACCTTGGCTACACATTGAAATCACCTGTGAAGCTTTAAGACCATACCCCCAGAGACTGATTTAATTAGTCTGGGGTATAACCTGGATAATAAGATTTTTAAAGGCTCTCCAGGTGATTCTAATGTGCAGCCACCGAGAAGATTTTTCTTGCAGGAAATTATATAAAAAATCTTTAGGCAATCTAAATACCGTGATCATAAAATGAAAAGTTAGAGATTTGGGTCAACAATTCCGCTTGATGCCTGAATATTCTTCAGACTCTAGGGAATATGTCCTCATGTATCTACTACTTACCATTAGTAGGTCTTTTCTCTGCCTAAAAAGACTAAGATAACAATATCCTAAAAGTAGGCAACCCACTTCTTACTTCCCAATCAAAATAAGGTATTTGAAATACATAAAAGTAGCACACAATAATTCAAAAGTGCCCACCTTATAGGGACCAATAACTGGAGAAATTTTCATTCAAAATTTTCATACTTCATAACTTAGACATCAGCTTTCTTAATTTTATTTACAAAGTCTTTAATAATATCATACACTGTTGTTTATCTTGTGAGTATAAATGGAGCTGTTTCCACTAAAAGCCAAACAAAAAGAAATAGGAGAGGGAAAATGCACAATTACTGTATTTTATTTCACTTTATAAGTAGTTGTTGTATATCAAAATAGCAGCTGATTTCATTTTTACCAAAAGAAGCAAACACCAATATCACTTAATCCAGTTTAGGTCTTATTAGCACAACTCATTCCACCAAATTAAGTGCTGTGGTCTCAGGACACCCATGGAGGGCGAGATGAATCAGCCACAAGGAACGAGCATTTCTCTCTCAGATACAGTTTTATTAAGTCGAGCCTGTAGATTTTCCTTAATGTGTGGTTTCCCACTCACTCCCGAGGACAAAGTACTCCTTATTAAAAGCAAGTATCTAACCCATCCCTACTGTCTTTGCACCATAGTGTAGCAAAGTCCAAGGGCACCACAAATATGTGTGGCTTTTTAAACTATCACCAGATCTGCAGAAAACATGCAGGCAGAAATCAAGGGACACTCAAGGCTTCAGGTTGCTTACCCCGGGGTTTGGTAGTGGTATTGGGAAGGTTTCTTTGAAGTCACAGGTATTTCCATTTGTATGCCTTTTTTGTTTGTTTTTTGGTTAAGGATGTGGTGAGTCCTGGAAGTCTCAAAAAGCATGTTTAGGAACACCAGTTTCCACAGAAGACTGCTAACTGTACCTTCATATTATCTTTCCTCTACCCTATATATCAGTAATTCTAAGATATGAATTAAATCTGAGATTTACATGTATTCAAACATGCCCTGACTTATATGCCATACACTATGAAGAATCACAGCATCAGGCCACAGGTGTATCTTAATCCTCAAAGGTAGGGCAACAACACACTCAGGTACAGGGACTATAAGAAAAGTGACTTCCAATCTTTGCAAATCTGTACCTCATTTTTAATAAAGCTGGCTATTACACAGAGCATGGAGATTACCTAAATAGTCAGAAGACATATCAAACACAAATTATTACTGTTTCCAAAGGAGGAGAAAAGGGGCCACTATTGTATAGGTCAAGTATCCCTTCAATGTTTGGGACAGGAAATATTTCAGGTTTTGAATTTGGGAGTATTTGCATATATATATATATATATATATATATATATATATATATATATATATATATATATAATAGGGATGGGGCCTAAGTCTAATACAAAACTCATTGATATTTCATATATGCCTTATACATAGCCTTAAGGTAGTTTTATACAATATTTTCAGTATGCTAGTGTTTTTGACTGTGGTCAGATGACATCAGGTGTGGAATTTTCCACTTGCCAACACTGAGAAAGTTTCAGATTTTGGAAAATTTAGGATTTCAGGTTATGGATGCTCAACCTTTTACAACATTCAGATGACAGCATTGAAGGCACTACACAGTATTTTGCTCAATACTAGTCCCAATGCTCTCCCTGCAGATCAATTTGACCTAAGAAATTTCTGCAGCCTCACGGTATCACATGAATGCATCCTCAAACTTAGAATTATCAAGGAAAACTATGCAAAGTGGGGGAATGGGAATGGTTTATACAAAAAGATTTGATAAGGCCCATTTGGTATGATTACAGTGGCACTGTACATAGAAATACAAGGAACACATATAATCATATGAATCACATGGAAAATTCCTAGGTACCATTTTAATCCTTTATGTTCCCTTTTCATTATTTCTGGTTAAAAAAAGAATTACTAGTTGGCTACTTTTTCAACATGACATTTCACAATAAAAACAAAAATAGTGAACAGAGAAATCACTGACCACAAACCTAGACCCTGGCTGACCCAAATCATCGGCACTTTAAATCATATGCACCTTCCATACAGCTATGGACTCAGAACTGCAATCTGCAAATGCACCTAATTATTATTAACCCTGTGAGGGTACAAAGGTGATCCAGGTAAATAAATAAGCATTGGGAGCTCAAGCGCTATTCACTACTGAAATCATTTTGTGACAGTCGTTTGTAACCTCATACTTGTATCATGGGTGCAGCCCTGGACATGTCCACTTGGGTGGTGTGACCACAGTGCTCTGTCACACTGTCTAGCTCATATCCACTCCCAAGATCAGTCAGAGGGCCTGACAAGCATAAGCTTACCAGTGAGTTGAAAATTCCTCTGAGTTGGATCATTCTAACCAATAGTAAAGAAATACATATTTTTAGTTAACTGTGCATTTAATGCTATTAAGCTCTCTCAAATAGTTCGTGGATACAACCTCTTACTAGCTTTGTGGACCATATTAACCACATAGAAAAAAATGAAAAAAAAAATGTTGCTCAGTTCAGGTTCATAAAAACCAACCAGTCCTAACAGTGAAAGGGCTTTGACTGATGACAGCCCCAAGTTCTGGCTTCGAGGGTAAAGTTCTTATCTCTGATTAATTTCTTCATTTACAAAATGAGGACCCTTTTCAGATCTTAATGTCTGAGTCTCCAAATTCTCAAAATTGGGAGAAGTGAGTAAGCAGCAATATGCATTTCAATGACAACAATTTAAGCTATTAAATCTTTTTTTACTGGAAGTCTGACTACTTGCAGATACAGAATAAAAATATACAATGGATTAGTGATTTTGTAATTATCTTGTTACTTCTTTTATATAACCCAACTGTATAATTCAAGACTTGAAGTAACTTTTTGGCATTAATTACTGGCTTGTGCATCAAATTCACATGAACATAGTTAAATTCCCATTTCATTTAGTCCTAGGAGGAAACCTGACTGCCAAGAACTGTTCCAGCTCCTTCAAGTTAGCAGTATGCTTTAAAACACACAAATGTAGGGGCCTTTTGAAAAAGTTTTGAACAAGGTAAATACTTAAGGTTATAGGGCTTTCTCCCTTACTAAAAAGTGCAAATGTTCATTTGATTGTGCTCAATGCTCTCACATTTAGATAACATTTTCTAAGTATTTCACATATTTTTGCATAGAATTTATGTAGTGAATTGCTCCCCTTTTTTTCTTGAAGTTTGGAATTATTTTTGGTAATGCCTGCCTGAGGTTATATTGATAGTCTCTTCAGTAGTACTGTGAATGCACCTGCTTGCCAATTCAAATGATTTCTAGAGAAACACGTTCTGTTTGAACAGGAGTCAGAGAGATCTGTACTATTTGAACAACCAAGGGAGAGTCTTCTTCATTAACAGAATGCAACAAGTATTCCCAGTTCAAGTTAACCACCAACTAGTAAGAGGCTTTTTGCAAACGTGTATTCAAGGATAAATTCGGAACAGAAATAGCCTCTTAGTTTTACCAAATATTACTTCTTCACTGTAACACTGTAAAAGTAAGCTTAAATGCAATACCAGAGGTAAAATGGGAGACTGGATGACATTGGGACAGTTTTGAATGGACTCATACCACAACATACATGTGAAAACTTACACTTAAGAATGACAACTGAAGTTGGTAGCTTGCGTGACCCAGAGTTGAGAAGATGTGATGGGTGACTGCCTGGGAATGGGCTCAAAAGAAGCAACACATTGAGGGTGTGTGGTTTCATCCAGGAGTGGAGGAGGAGCAGGCTCACAAAAACAATGCAAGACATTCAACCCTGGCCTGAGGGATGGTGGCTTGCAGCATGTCCAGTGGTTCCTTACTGGGAAATGCTACTCTGACCTACTTCTCTCCTCCAACATGGGGTGTCTGCCTGGGGATCTAACAGCCTGTGACTCTGTGAGCTTCTGGAAAGTTGGGTTGCCAGAAAGACCTGTGTGATTAGTCTTCAGCTACTGGGAAACACTCAAAAAAACATCTGGAGAGAAAAAAAAAAAATGATTCCAAAATAGTTATTCACGTTGGACCTGTTTTAAGAGGTTGGAAAGAGCAGGTAACATAAGATTTACCTTCTCAGAAAATTCTACGTACGTAATATAGTATCGTTAACTGTTTCATAGGTATATATACCCAAACTCAATGAGTTATGTCCGTTAAGTATCTATAGCTTTTACATGTCAATTATATGTCAGTAAAAAAGCCTAGATAAATGGAATTTGTAAGAGGGTTTGGGGAGCAGTAGGAGGAGGTTGGGAATAAGTGGGAGACTGCATTTACTGAAGAGCTGTATTTTAACAGTCAATTCAAATTCTCAAAGAAATGCCTCAGATTATGAATTTAAGATTAAAAAAAAAAAAAAAAAAAGACGCCTGTGCAGGTAGGTGTGCCCTGAGCAAACTACAGTCTCTCTGGGTCTCCGCCTCTTACTACAAACTAAGGTGACTCTTCCAGATTTCTACAGAACCTTCCAGTTCCAGCATTCTGCTAAAAAGATTTATTAGACAGTTCCTACTGTAAACATGTATCTAATTATGGCAATTTGAGCCATTACCTTTGTCTGCTCTAGAACATCAGACTCCTGGGGGGCTTGTTTTAAAATCACAATTAGCCAACATTTCACCTGCTACAAACTCCTCATCTCTTGGGGGAAAGAGGCAAAACAAAACCTTTGAACCAATCCATTGCGTTTCATTAGTGGGCTTCGTGAGGCCTGTCCAGATCAGGAATTACTTACCCTCTGCCACTCTACACAGGGGCACACCTTCTTCAGTGTTTGCGTCTGCTGTCCTGGTTGCATGGCAGTACAGTAAACTTATCAATTTAACTTTGCTTTTTATTCCCCAAAGAAATTGTCTACCCTTTCACCCAGGGGAAGATTTCTCTCTAGCTAACGGAAGTGCTGCTACACCTGTTTCATGTAACTACGAAGTCATTCTGATCCCCAGTAAAGCCCAGCTCCAGTAATAGCACCCAGGCTAGGTGGAAAGGAACGCACCTCAGCTGTTGGGAATTAAAGTTGATGGGAGTTGGGTTCTAATGTGACCACAGCACAGCTGAGATACTCAGGTGCAACTACTGCAGGGCTAGTATGGTCTGTCTCGCTCTCAAGGATGGTGAAGCTGACAGCTTCTGCCAGCTCCGGCCGGGTAAAAGATGAGTGCGTTGCAACCTCATGCCAGGCAGGCGAAAGCACCTCCTTGCCCCAAAGATTCTCTTGCCTTCAAAGACTAACAAGAATAGAGTCCTGCCTTTCGCAGAAGAACAGCCGGCAAGTGCCTAGAGCTCTCCCAAAAGAAAACCCGGGGGAGAAGTGGTGGCAGGAGGCGCTCGGTCCCTCAACTCACCTTCTGCTGCCTCCGGGCCATGTCAGTGGGTTGCTTAGCGTTGAAGGGGTACGCGATGCACCTCACCACGAAGACGTAGAGCTGCAGGCGGATCCTGCGCTCCTGCTCCTCGTCCAGCTGCCGTTCGGGCTCGTCTCGCCCCTCGCTGAGCACCGAGGGGCTCGGGCTCACGGGTCTGGCTGCGCCACCACCGGAGCGTCCCGGAGCGTCCCGCCGCCCTTCCCGAGCTGGGGCCGGCTGCGCTCGCTGGGAGCCGCCGGCGGCCACCAGCACATCGCGGCTCTCCTCTTCCAGCCCCTCGTCCGACTCCTCTTCGCTGGAAGACGGGTCCAGCATGGTGCTCGGGGGGCCCCGCCGCTCGGCTCTGCGCCCCCAGGCGCCTCACTCCCGGGCAGCTGCACCCGCGGGTCCGAGGGAGCCCGGGGCTGACAGCGCCGGCTGCAGAACGAAAGGGAAACTGGCCAGGGCTTTCCGGACACGTCGAGTTAGAACAGGAGTGTTTCCTACACCAGGGCGCCAGGGGCGGGCAGGAGCCAGAGGAGGACGCGGAGGGGAAGAGGGGGAGCCGCCGGGATTTTATAGGCGGAGTTAGCGTTGGGGGTGCGCCCTGGCGCCTCGGGGACTGCGCCGCCAGCTGGGGCCGGGGGGCCAGGTGATCCCTCCCAGCCGGCCCCGGGACGCGGAGCGGCCCGAGCGCACGGGCGCAGGTGGGGAACCTGTAGCGCCTACAACAAGCAACACGTGGAATGGAATGTTGAGGAGCGGGCGCGGGGCCGCGGAGTGCGCGTGCGCGCGGCTCCACCTCGGCCGGGGCCCGAGGGCCCGCCGGCGCGCAGTTTGCAAAGGCTGAGAGACATGCAGCGGGATACCCAGGTGGGCGCCCACCTGCGGTTGATCGGCCTATGGTGACTCCACCACCCATCATCTTTTCTGCCGCAAGCTTCCTGGGGAGGTGGGGATAGGATGGGGGCGGGGAAGGCAAGCCCCTAGCTAGAAGCGACAGCGACCCGGACAGCGCTTAGACAGGTACATGACGCCCAAGGTTGAATCTGAGTACAGAAAAGTAGGACCCAGGCGATTCATCTTTTAAAAATTGTTTCGAGGAGACTTTGAAAAGTCTCTCGCCTTTCTGAGACTACTTGACGCTGTGTTGAAGTCCAAATTGCAAAAGTCAAGGCACGTACATGAAAAGAAAAGCAAATGAGGCTTTCTTTTTAACCTGTTTTATTTCTGCAGACGCATGAACAAGATAGATTTTATATTTGCAAAGTGACACACTGATTTAGCTCAAACACAGCTCGATTATTTTCTGGGTTGGGATGCGATTGACTCAAACAGGCTGTATGGTGTAGACGTTCAACAAATATTTGAGCGCCCGCCTACCCGCCCAATGTCAAGCACGATTAGCTTTTGACCGAGGTAGAGGTGGACTAGGACATGTCGTTTCTGGCCTCAAGTGGGCGTCTAGTACCTGCACCCGAAGCCTGTCGTATCTGCACAGATTTCTCAGCGCCAGAACCACCTTACAGTTTCTTTTTGTGATTCTGTTAACTTGTGTCCTCAGTCCCAACGGGGGGGGGGGGGGGTGTAAATAGGGAAATGCAAAGCCGAATTCGGGCAGCCCAGAGGGGAGGGAGCTCAGTGGTAGTAACAGGGACACATTCACCACCAGCTACTAGGCTTCAGGCCAAATAGCAGTTTTAGCTTTTACAGACCACTTCAGTAGTTAGATACACATGAGAGACTTGTGTGTTTACTGACATTCTCCCTAGATGTTCAGGAAAGACAAGTAGACATTTACTCCTAGAGAGATTTGCCCATTTGTCAGTCCCTAAGAGACCCCATAGTAATTAAAAGTCTTTAAGGGCCTGGCTGCGAGCTGAAGGCCAACTGCTAAGGAATAGAATGTTGAGAGGAAAAAAAAAATATATATATATATATATATATATATACATATATATTTTAAAGACAGTATTTTATTTATGGCAAAGTAAACAATAAATTGCAATCTTACTCATTTAGATCCTAACACCTGGTGCTTATATAGCACTTTACAGTTTGCAAAACTCTGTGAAATTATCTAATCTGATCATCAAAGCAACGTTCCAAAGCAGATGATACTATTATTATGATTGCCCTTTGCACCAGATTTTACACTAAGCTCTTCACACACATTATCTCTGTTATTTATTTTTATTTTCATTGTACAGATAAGGAACCTGAGGTTACAGAACTAGCAACTAGTGGAATAAGGTCTCAACACTGCTCTCTATTTTCAAGTAGTGGCCTTTTCTACTGGAATTTGCCTTGATAACAAATCAGCATGTTAAATATATGCTTATTTTAAAGAAGAACAAAATTACGTCATTTGCAGGAAAATGAATGGACCTGGAGAACATTATGTTAAGTGAGATTAGCCAGTCACAGAAAGTGAAGGGTCATATGTTTTCTCTCATTCACAGAAGCCAAGGAGTAATCAGGATACAGGAAGGAGTTTAAATAATGGTAGAGAAACCCCAGTGGAGAAAGCAAGGTGGTCTAGGGGAGAGCGTAGATGGGGTGACAGAGAATTAATGAAGGAAACGCTTCTTTTGATGCTCTGTTTATGTACATCGGTGAGTATACCACTGCCAATCTCGATATCAGGTATGGAGAAGATCAGAAGGGAGGGAGCTGGGAGCTCACCAAGTGCTGTGTGCCTATGTCACTACCCCTGTGAACTACATTATGATGTGAAACTATAATACCAACAAAAGTATATAATAAATCAGCAAACACATGCATATTAAAGTGATACTAAATTAACTTAATTCCCAGGGATATGAAAGTACAATTTAAAGACAGCAGCTTTATTATCCTTCCTTTTCTTTCCAATCTATGGTATGTGTTTCGGCTTATTATATTAAGTAATTACTACTACTTGATACAATACCTTATTATTTCCTTCCTATCAAAATGGATAGTAAATCAAAGATCTCCAAGCATTGGGGATCCCATGGAAGGACACCTAATTTTTTTTTTTCAAATAACATAGACAGTGCTTTCTCCATGAAGAGGAAAATAGTTTAACCCATTATATATTGGCATCCTATATAAAGGATACTCATAAAAACTTAAATTAACAGCAAAGTTACCAAAAGTCATGTATTTATTGCTTGATTTAAGTTTTTATAGATGTCTTATGTATTAGATGCTGAGACAAAACAGGTTAAGAGGCATAACTTAAATATTCAAAAAGACAACAAACAGACTATTTAGGATATTCATTAAATGCATACTGCTTAAGAAACTAGCATATTTGTAGCTATACTAGTTACAGAATGACAAATGAGAAAAACATTTATTAAAAAAGGAAAATCAATATTGAGATTATAATCCAACCAGTGTTCCGTTCTGAAGACTGGTGAGATAGTGGTAATTCAGTGAAGAAACACCTCATTCGGGAGATAGAAGGGAAAGGCTTCCAGGTTTCTTGACCAGTATGTCAAAGAGTGACTCAGAGCTGTTGAGGTGTGGCCCCTGTGGATGGGAGGCACAGCATTTGCGAAGGGAGGAGGCTGTTTGCCCTGGTTGGAGAACCACGGGTCAACTGGTATGCCTGGAATGAAGGGTTCATGTGAATACTGGGGGGATGAGACTGGAAGACAGGCAAGGACCGGCCTTGTGCATCATGCTTTGGAATTTAAACCACATCTGGCAGAAAACAGAGATACACATAAGACTTTTAAGTAAGGTAAAACATACTGTGCTCTGTAACAGTTATATCAATCTGGAGCAATGGAAGGGCAGTAAAACCATCAGCCAATTACCAAGAGGAGATTACTAAGAAAACCTGAGAGAAGAACGATGAGGCCTTGAATTCAAGACATGGATAAAGAAGAAGAGACGGACAAAGAGATTATTGGGCGGTTTATGAGGAGCTGAGGAAGAGATTAAGCATAGAATATGCTTCCCAGGATACACAGTAACTTTGTTAATAATAGATGAAATATGGACTTCTAGAAGACAAATAGCTTGGAAAACTATCAGTATTTAAGGAGCTTCTGCAACCTGTCAGTGAAATACTAGATATAGTTAGAAATGCAAACCAGTCATTCAAATCTGCCATCAACATATTGGTAGTAGTTGAAGTTATAGGTATGAATAATTATGTCCAGAAATTGTGTTCAGAATGAGATGAGGGGCCAAAGATGGGACTCTGGGGAACCTGTCTTGCCTTTCATCCAATTAAAGGATAGTTGAAGAAAAGGAGCCTGAAATGAGGACCTACTACCAGCAATTAATTGTAATCTAATAATTTCCTGTTCGATGTTATTGCCAAATCTGTTCATTACATATTAGCTTTTCAGGACATTATTTTAACCAATATTAATTAGATGGTGCCCTGGAATAAATGATTAAATTATGCTTAACACAAGACCATGATTTGTTTGTGCCATTTCATAAACACACATATATAACACACTTGAACTTATTCAATGATTCATTTTTACTTTTGTAAAGGTGAGCATAAAAACAAATTGAAGCTATACTGCTTTTAATGAAACACCTCTAATGCGAAGGAAAGATGGATGCACAGTCATAAAATAAAATATAAAATGTGTTTTGGCAATGATTTTTAAGGAAATAGGTTATGTGACCTGAATACCTAGAGGTGAACTATATTCTGGTTGGGAATTGACTTGTGCATTTGACCTGAAAAGGAAGTATTAACTCTTTCAAGTCACAGATGAAGTCATCCTTTCATTAAACAGATATTTTGGGGGCATCGACTATAGACTATGCACTGTTCTGAGGATTTAAAAAAGTGCAATTTAGCTCCTGAAAAGATACATGTGAAATAGACATGACCACAAAAAAATAATTGTGCTCTAATAAAGTTCTTATATGTGCTCTCTGGCTTTAGATTAAAAAAAAAACTCAAAATATCCCTTAAGTGTTTTATAAATGGAAAGTCTCTTGTCACTTGTAGTATAGCTATAACTAAAATTATTTTACAATAGAGAAAGACACCTTTTCATGTCAAATGGAAGGACCAGTTTTGCAACATACATATATAAAATGTACATATAAAATAAAATGCATATAAAAATACATGACATATGTGTATTTACATATACATACACACACAAACTCACAACCAACTACTGAAAGGAGTATACATTTACAAAAGTAAGATAAAAGCAATAAATTTCTTAAAGCATTAAGATGAGCATTTATATCTTGGGCAATAATCCTCCTGAAAACCTCATTTGAATTTCTTTTTTTTTTTTTTATTTTATTGAACTTTTCCCTGTTCTCTCAAGTTAGCAGAGAACTGTTCTGAGACCCAACATTTTATAGCTAATGGGTAAAAAATTTGTGCAAATGATCAGCACAAACCAACCACTAAATGAGTAGTGCGTGCACACACACACACACACACACACACACACACACACACACGCAGAGATAGAGATAATAAAAACAAAATACTTAAAAGATTATCTGATATATGGTAAGTTTTCAGTTACTGTTCAGTGTTTTATTACAATCACCTTTTTATTAAGCTATATTTAGCCATAGAATTATAGGAACGCAATGTAGGATAAAGTCAAATGGTCGTATGCATTTTTTTATTGGGTTTTTTTACGCAGCTCAAATTTTGTATTTCTAGATTATTAGCCTTGAAGCAATCAGACTAAACTAACTACCTGTTTGTGTTTGGATACGAAGTGTCCCCTAAAGACTCATATGTCAAAGGTTTGATTCCTAAGACAGCAATGTTCAGAGGTAGAGCCTTTGGGACATGATTGGATCGTGAGGGCCTGACCTCATCAGGGGATTAGTCCACTGATGGATTAATAATTTGGCTTTATGGGGAGGATGTGGAAACTGAAGAAGGTAGAGCCCAGAGGAAGGAAGCAGGTCCGTGGGGTCATGCCCCAGAAGAGTGTTTCTTTCTGGCTGCTAAGAGCTGAGCAGCTTCCCTCTGCCACATCTTTTGTCCAGGTTGCTCTGCCTCACCTCAGACTCAAAGCTACAGAGCCAGTTGATCATGGACTGAAACCATGGGCCAAAATCCATCTTCCCTCCTCTAAGTGTTTTTTCTCAGATATTTGTCATAGCGATGAAAAATATGAGTTGTGATATTTTATCAAGATATTAGAAATGACATAATTTTTATAAGAAGGTTCGACTCCAAATAAGAAGCTGCCCTCCTTCTGCTCCTATGAAATCTGCAGGCATTCATTAGTGATTGATTACAGTTCTGCCGTCTTTAATTTGTCATGTCATGAGAAATTAGAAAGAAGTAAACAGAAGTGAATTGGATCGTGAAGTGCAGGGAGGAAAAAAAGTAGAACTGTCAGGAAGAGAGTTGCATTAATTCAGGTATATATGCATATTTGATTATTATGGTCTATAGAGAAGCAGATATTTAGCCTTTGATACGACATTGGCGATTTTTATGTTAATAGAGCTACAGACTAGTTGAGATTTGTGTGATAGTGGATAAAATCTAGGAATTATGTTTATAAATGGATAAAGCAATAAATAGCCAGAGTCCTTTTTTTCTCCAGCCTTCATAGTTTTTTTGTATTTATATTGACTTTGTTGTTAAACACATTTTTTTTTTTTTGCTGGTCAATAACATGTATTGAGTGCCTGTTTTATATTAAGCACGACACTAGGACACTGTATGGAGAGAACTGCATTGATTGACTAGGAATTCAACCTGGCTGACTTAAGAGACGAGACTCCTACTCTGTATATATATAAAAAAATACACTATTTCAAGAATAATGCTCAAGATAATAAAACTAAAGTGAAGTAGAGTTTTGAAACAGAAAAGTATTAGGATTTATTTTTCCAGTAGGAAAAATAAAGATTTGTCTTTATTAACTATTTACTATTACTCTGCTCTATAATAATTATCATCAGACATTTTGTTCTCAGAACCCACTTTTGTCCTTGAAAGTTGTTAATGACCCCAAAGACTTTTTTGGCATGAATTATATGATTAATTTTTTCATATTAGAAAAACAAAACTTCCAAGAAAATTTTAAAAAATAGCTATTTATTCACCTAAAAATAACAAACCTATTATGTAACAGCAATGACAAATTTCATTTAAATATTTTCAAGATAAAATGTTGTGTGAGAAGAGCGGCACTATTTTATACTCTACAAATCTCTTCACTGTCTGGCTTAATAGATTCATCTGAAATTTCCTATTAGTTTCTACATTTAATCTATTTCTCCACATTGTTTTTGCTCAAGTAGACGAAATAAAAACATGACTTCACATAGGTATGTAGTTTAAAAGGGTATATTTAATAGCCTTTTAATGTACTTATGGATATTCTTCTTTGATAATACACCAAAACTCAACAATGGTAGTTTCTTAAAGGTTAGATACAATGTAGAATGGAAACCATACCAATAAAATTTTCTTACTAGGTGGTATATTATAAAATCCATTAGAGTCTCTTGTACACTGAATGGCTCTCTTACCTAAGCAAATTGTGTAATGACATGTGTGGATCATTTGGAAAATATTGGTTTACTGAATTATGTATTTTCTAAATGTTGATATATTTTATTATATAGTATTGAAAATCATATTACCAGTCTCATGAGAGAAGTCTTTTTTTTTGGTGGGGGGAGGGTGCACTGGAGATTAAATCCAGGGGCATTCTACTTCTGAGTTACACCCCCGGCTCTTTTTATTTTGTATTTTGAAACAGTCTCACTAAGTTTTTGAGGCTGGCCTTGAACCTGTGATCCTCCTGCCTCTGCTTTCCAAGTACTGGGGTTACAGGCATTCACCACTGTGCCCTACTGAGAAATATCTTTAAGTACTGGAAAACTATGAATCTTATGGTGGCAGGTACAAGTTTTAAGAACTATAATTTTCACTTGAAAACTAAAATTTTACCGCTGGCAACAATACTGTCAGTTGTTTTCATGAAAGTGACAAGCTTGCCTTATTTGCTTTTGAGAAAATGTCTGCAGAATATCCAGGTCTGAATAATTATAATTTGTCTGTCAGATATTCTCTCTCAAGTCAAAATGGGGTTCCACAGCTAGTTCAGCTTGCAACTCAAACAGCTGCTTGTCCTTGAGACAACCATCGCCCTTCATAGTGCTGCAGAAAAAACCTTTATATAATGCTTGCAATTTTACCTCACAGGATATTTTTAAAGCTGCACCCAAGGGTCAGGATTTCACAAACTTAGTAACTTTCGCTACTTAACCAGGATGATTCCTAAGTGAAACTGGCTTTCTTTTGTTCCTCCTGTGTGTACAAGTGAAGAACACATAATGCCCAGCACACGTTGTTCCGGTCCACTGCCTTGATGCATGCTAAGGCAGAAGCAGGTTTACTACCATTGCTTCTACAATATCCAGGCAAGGACATCACATTGTGAAAGACAAAGGGCACCTTACCATTCTTAGAAGAGTTCAACATTGCAAGCTCTCCTGAAAGAGTCTTAGTGACTCCCAGGGGTTTGAATAACAAAGTTTGAGAACCCTTTGTCTTCAAGGTCTTCTCTTTTATCTTACTATTATACAACAAACACATTGGAATTACCCAGCAAATATTCACCTTAAGTATTATTCTCTCAGCCTGGTTTAAAGATAAGGTAGGTATTATATTATGTTGAACAAGTATCCAATAAATCCTATTACACTTAAAGACAGAATGTGAAAATGATTTCTTTCCTAGTTTGATTTACTAAGTATCAAATTTTCCATGATTTATGCAATCTGCCCTTCTAATTGCATTGTGTTACATTAACAAGATTGCTCTAAAATATTAATAAATAAAATTAATTTTTATATACAGTAAATTCTACATTTAGTAAGTTAAAGACTTTCATTTAGCATTTGGCATAGTGCCTTGGATCTGATTTTAAATGTCATGCTATTATTATAATTCTGAAATTTCCCTGCCTTTCTTATTAAGCTAAGAAATGCCTGTCCACATCTAAGAAATGAATGTAAAAAAAATATGCATATGGAGCTGGGTGTGGTGGCACATGCTGTAATCCAGTACTTGGGAGACAGAAGTATCATAGGTTTAAGACCAGCCTCAGCAACTTAGACTCTCAGCCACCTAGTGAGACCCTGTTTCAAAACAAAAAATAAAAAGGGCTTGAAGTGTAGATTGTGTGTGTGTGTGTGTGTGTGTGTGTGTGTGTGTGTGTGTGTGTATAATACCCACCTTATCTTTAAACCAGGCTGAGAGAATAATACTTAAGGTGAATATTTGCTGGGTAATTCCAATGTGTTTGTTGTATAATAGTAAGATATGAATATATATGGTTTGGTAAAAATTTTCAACTTGATGTTACTTATCAATTAATGTAGATATCTAGGAATAAATAATTTCACTGAAGTTGTAACACATTTATATATGAAAAAACTTTAGAATTTAGAATCAAGAGTCTGCAATATATACAACATTATTCCTAATGAGGCATTATTAGAATCTGTGAGGATAAAGGCAAAATTTGAATACTGTTTTTTTGTAACCAATATCATATTTTTACATCTTACCCTAAAGTAACATAAAAATAATCAAATTAATCTGTGAGAACCATTTTATTTCTACTGCTCTTTTATATAATTTAGTTATGAGGGGAAAATGACTTAAAAGCAAGCAAATAGGAGTGTCTGTGTTTTTCTGATGAGAGAGAAAGAATGTTTGTGTGAAAGAGAGGAGAATGGGAGAAAGAGCAGAAGAGATCTTATGTATGCAAAAATTAAAGATTCAACCACTAAAAGATTGTTCATGTTTTTATAATTAAATCCCTAGTTTTCACTCATGTAACTATGAACAAAAGGAAATAAATGTTAAAGAGAATAATATTTAAAACTTTAGAACATAGGTGAGCTCTAGGCAGTCCAGAAACTCCTAAAATTGTATACAAAATGATTTGTACCCGTGAACTTTTTTAAAAAGAGAAAATCCAAAATTTTTTATCTGGGATAGGATACCAAAAAGTTAAGAACCACTATATCTGTGCTTTGGTTAAAGTGGATAAATCACATAATGCCTCAGTCCATATTTGATAACTAAGATGAAGTAAAGATTAGAAATATGAGCCACCTATAAGTAACTATGCCTTAATAATCCATTGAAAAGTTATGTGTATCAATTTTTTTCTATAACTTCTTCACACTAGCTATGTACTGTACATTCAAATAATAAAGATTATTAGGAAGTATTTATTTAAATATATATGAACAATAAGAATAGGCATAAGTCACTTGGTAAAAAATGTTAGAAAAACAAAAGGAAAGTTTATTACTAGTTATATGGTTTTAGCAGATGGTTAAATAGGCTTAGGATCATATCTAAATTTCTCAGCACTTTAGGAAGTATGGTGCATAGCTAGCAAGAACACTTTTTCTCAATAGTTATCCGGTTTTATAGCATCCTTGCAAGCTGATATTCAGTGATGTCCCAATGTGTTTTAGAAACTGACTATATTTTGGCTCAAATTTTTCACAAATCTCTAAATTTGCATTATAATAAGTTGTTTATTTTCCTATTTGTAATTCTTAATTTTCAAAGAAAAAAAAAACAATCACAACTATTCATTCTACTCCTTTGTATACCATATCATTAGAATCACACAGGTACACCTGTGCACCTGTGCATACACACATTAGAGTTAGTACAGTATCGTTTGTCCTTGCTGCATGAAAAGGTTCTCTTCTCACAGTATTTTTATTGATAAAGCTTTTCCATTCCCAAACTCAAAGAGATTTTTATATTTTCAAATTTTACAAATATAGAAATATCCATAAGATGGTGCTGTATCTTTAATTTAATTTGGTCAGATTCTTGAACACTAAAGCACACCTATTACAAATATAGTTAAAAGACTGAGTTAGTGTTTCATGTTTAATAAGTTTTAGGCTATGCAGCTGACAATGTAATTGTAATCGGACTTTTAAAGTAACTTACTTTTTGCATATTATGTAATTGCTACAATTATCTTTGTTCCAGATCTAGTTGTCAGCTATAGGTTAAAAAAAAATTAAAATTCTCATTTCAGCTGACATTTTCTGAAGAACAGCCACTTTTCACATACTATATTAGACAAATGAAGCAGTTGAATTATATACAGTATCAATTTCTACCAAGGTCAATTGTAGTCTTTAAAAGTCCTCTGAAATATCCAATTTGATGAAAATTAAAAATGACATTGCATGCAAGCACTTCCTTTCAAATGTTAAAGAACTGTAGAGGAATTACCTCAATAATTTTCTACACCTCATAAGATTATTTACTCAGTAAGGGAAAAGTAATTTAAGATATGCTAATTGTGTAATGTATTTTCAATTTAGGGTCATATGGTCACGAGAAGTAATATTTCATTTCCCATTTAATTATCATGCATAAACAGAATTAATAAGTAGAATGCTTAAAACTGGCTATATGGTTCTTTATTTTTAAAATGAGTAGTCCTGTGTCAAAGCAATAAAAAAAAAAACTTTTGAAGCAGAGGTGGCAAGGGAAAGCATGTTTATAAAAGGAAATACTTGGAGTCATAATATTTGGGCAATAATATTCACATAGGTATATCCAAGAGGAGAACCAAATCTCCATCACACAGCTATAGAGAAATCTCAAATGAGGTATTTACTGCTATAATTTGGGGCCATACTTGACTTCATAGATTTGCTTTTCTTTCAATTGCTCAGACTTTTTCTCTCTGAACAGTTTGGCTTTTTGGAAAGATACTATCCATATATCTCTGTGCAACTTTGAGATTAAGAAATTCTTTTAATTAAAAATTTTCATCTGATCCCCCAAATAACACTCTAGTCTCAGTTCCTTCTTCATACCATGGAAATTTTAAAAATGCATACCTTATTTTCTTATTCAAAGAATTTAAGTCCTTACTGAAGTGTTATCTTCTTCTCATTTAGCTTTGATTTCTCTGGAGTCTGGGGACCATAAAATTAGATAAGCTTTGATGAGTAGGGTAAAACCAGCTATAATACCCTCGATCCTGCTTAGGAACCCAGGATATAAATTATATTTGTTTCCTGCTACTTAATTCCTTCCTGTGATAGTACAGGTTTTCCAATTTAAGAATTTCAAACATCTGGTCTTTATACAGATACAATAGGTATTCAAGAAGTAAAATAAATTATTATGATGAAAATCTACAGTAAAGCTACAATATCTTTCATTTCTTTTAATGCTATGTTTAGTCTATTACTCGTAACATTAATGACACTGAGATATTTAATTACCTTGCTAACACATATTAACTCAATGCCAGAAATGGTTCCGGATTAGGAATAGCCATTCGAAAGATTCATAGCTGAGACAGTGTCACTCAAAACCCTCATGAGAATATCAGTCATAAGATGAGGCACTCGCTAAAATAAAGAACACCTAATAAAGTATATTGCTTCCAAATTATTAGTGGGTTTTACATTGGTGAAGCAATACTATTCAAAGGCTCCAGTTTAATTTTTTGTTTGGTTTGGTACTAGGGATTGAACCTGGGGGCATTCTACCTCTGAGCTACAACCCCACCCATAGCCCTTTTTATTTTTATTTTGAAGCACGGTCTCTGGTCTCACTAAGTTGCTAAGGGTCTTGCTATATTGCCAAAGGCTGGCCTTAACTCTGTAATCCTCATGTTTCAGACTCCCAAGTACTGGAATTACAGGCATGTGTCATCACACTTGGCCCCAGTTTAATATTTTAATAAGAAAATTTGGAGTTGAGTAATTATTTTACTATTCTACCAAAAACTTCCTCATGAAATCATCAGAGAAGTTTTCAGATAAAAAGGAAAGCCAGGAATCCCAGCATTTGGGAGGCTGAGACCAGAGGATCCGGGTTCGCGGCCAGCCTCAGCTACCTAGTGAGGCACTCCGCAACTTAGTGAGACTCGGTTTCAAAATAAAGGATAAAAAATAGGGCTGGGGGTATAGCTCAGAGGTAGAATGCCCCTGAGTTCAATCCCCAGTACCAAAAAAAAAAAAAAAGGTAAGCCAGGTATGGCAGCACAAGCCTCTAATCCTAGTACTTAAGAGGGTGAGACCGGAAGGATCACAGGTTCAAGGAGAGCCTCAGCATCCTAGTAAGATCCTGTTTCAAAATAAAAAATAAAATAGGTCTGAGAGTATAGCTCAGAGTTAGAATGCCCCTGGGTTCAAACCCCAGTACCAAAATAAATAAATAAAATTTTTAAAAGGCAGCCAGTGTTAAAACAGAAAGTAGAATGAGTTAAATGGAATCCCTAATGTGAATTTCTCTGTGATTTGGAGTGAGTAACCAACTCTACTCTAAATGCAAACTGACCACACTCCTAACCTATTGAGTTAAATGCAAATGTCTCCAAACCAAGGCAAATCATTAGGCTCTCTTGCTTTATGGCAGACAGTGAAGGAATAGACAATTTCTTCCTAACACAGGAAGCTAATTTTTAATCCAGATATTTACTTTCTGTTTCCTGAACTATCTGTATTTTATATATCAAGCTCTTTTTGAAACAACAGAAAACTATTCAAATAGCTCTTCACTAAGAAAACACTGTATGGATGAAAAAGCATCCCATTAGAAGAATTCAACAATACTCTAATGCTAGGATTTATAGTTTGGGTGCCATCCACTGGGAAGTTGGGGTAGAAATGAAATGAACACCCTATGGTTGTCATATACAGGTCTACTGCTATAAGGGGAAGTGAATTCCTTGACTTTTTTCTCCCATTCTTGTAAAAAATATAAACTAGTTACATGCTTATTCATAAACATACATTGTATTTTGACAATTCGTGAGCTAAAGAAATAATTTCATTGAACTTAATCTAATAAATATGTATAGAGCACCTACTACATATCGGGCACTGTTCTAAGCACCAAAGATAATAGCAGAAATACAAAACAAAATTTTACTTTAAAAAAATCTGCATTTTTATCTCAAAATATTTTCACTTTGCACATTTTTAAAGAACTTCAGTGGCCCATTACTTTGTTCTTTACCTATAAGGAAAGTCTTACAAGGAAAGCTCAGAGGGATTAAAATGATTTGCAAGGTTCAAGCCTCTGAATTCCAGATCCATAACTTTTTCCTAAGTTATACATCTTTTCTTCATTGCCAACTGACTAACTTTACCTGCATGTCTAAAAATATCTCATTATTTCCTCTGCAAGTAGCAATGTGGTTTTCCCTCTATGCCTATATTTTCAGGGTTCGAGTTCTTTTCTGCTGAATAACAAACCCCCTGAAACTTAGTGGAATGAACATAATCAACCATCCTCTCTTGCCTGTGGGTCCTCTGATTCAGGCCTGGCTGTACTCTCAGTTATAGATTGGTTCCAGATCTGCTCCACCTATCTTTCATCCTCTTTGTAGCTATTTAGGGCATGTTCTTCTCACAGGATGGCAGAAGCATAAGCAAAGAACCCACCCCTGCATGCATATTTCAAGCCTCTGTGTCATGTTGACTAACATCCTATTGGGATTTGCTTCAAAGGTCAATAATAGTCTTTGAAAGTCCTTTGAAATATCCAATTTGATGTAAATTAGAAATGACATAGTATGCAAGAGCTTCCTTTCAAAGGTGGAAATGTTTGCCTGGGGCCAGGAGCAGAGGAAGAGATGGGTTGCCAGGGCCACAAGGAATATTTAGGAGTTTTGAAAACATTCTGTATCTTGATGTGTAGCAGTAGTTTCACAGCAGCATACATCTATCAAAGCTCAAGAACTGTGTAGCTTATGTGGATATAGTGCATCATTTGTAAATTATACCTCAGTAAATGTTATTTACAAAATAAAAATATTTCCAAAAGGTCTGGAATGAAGGAAATGACCTAGAGAATTAGCATTTTATTGACAGGTCATATTTATTACATAATGGAAAAATACCAATATTGCCAAATACTTGTCAAAATATACTTTAGTGCTTAAAATCAACATTGCAGAAGATGGAGAGCTGCATAATAAAATATGGTTTCTGTTTCCCCTACTCTCTGGTTCTATGCAATTCTTACTCCTGCTTCCCCTTTCTTCCTTCCGGTCCTCTAGTGAACGCATTGCTTTTTCTTCTTCCTTTCCCCTCTCTCTTATCCCCATGCCTGCACACACTAAAAAAGATCTTTTGGGGTGAGGGGGGCACTGCTAGTTACACAGTTTTTTTTCTATTTAGTTTGGGAAATAACTTTCAGGTATGGAACTAAAAATATTTGAGGTAGTATATGTAATTCCACCAAAGTAATTGGAAGTACTGGCAAAAATTGAATTAAACATTTCATACACGGTCTCCAGAATTCAGAGAGACAACTCCCAAGATTATGGTAACATATAAGTGCTTACAAAAGCTCATGAAATTCAGACCTAATTTAGTGCATCTCTGAGGAGACTCTTAGTTTTTAGTTGCTTTCCCTCACAATTGACACACTTGAATTGGAAAATTGATCTTACTTTTTTTTCTTTTCTACCTAAAAAGCTTACACAGAACAGAGTAGAGTTTAAAGATCCATCTTCAAAATAAACTCATTTTTTCTATAGTCCAACCAAAGTCACAGTAAAGCTTTGAATAGAACAATCTTTATTAGTCTAGCTAATTTAATTTTTTCAACTTCAATATTTTGAAGGACTAATACTAAGGAATCATTGTAAATATAGTCACATGAGTTTCTTTGGATTTTTTATAGAAACTATTTTTGAAGATTTTTTATAGCATTATCATAATATCTGTCAGCATTCTTGCAGCCATAATCTAAATATCTGACCACATAACTTAGAGAAAAAATATTTATTTTCTTGTGGTTTCTGGTTCAGTCCATGTGAGGCTGAGGGAGGCAGAGAGAGACCACATGGGCTGTGTTCATCAAGGAGGCTGGAAGCAAGAGAGAGAGAAGGGAGGGGGGGAGCAGGTGCTCCAGCAGGGGGAGGAGGAACCCTACTGGCATGGGCCTCCCTACTATTGGGATTACAATCCTCAAGACTTCACTATATCAACCCTGAATATTAATAAATGAGCTCTTTAGGGGAAATTTTATATCTAACTATAACATGTAAATCATTTTTTCTTTGGCACACATATACCTACATATATGCCCATGAAACAAATTTTCAAGAATTGTAATTGGGATGAAAAAAAAAAGAGAATGATTTTTGGAAATAGTACTAAATAATCAGCATTTTTTTTTTTTTTTTTTTTTTTTTTTTTTTTTTTTGCGGTACTGGGGATTGAACTCAGGGGCATTCTACCTCCGAGCTATAACCCCAGCCCTATTTTTTATTCTTTATTTTGAAACCGAGTCTCACTAAGTTGCAGAGTGCCTCACTAGGTAGCTGAGGCTGGCCGCGAACCCGGATCCTCTGGTCTCAGCCTCCCGAATGCTGGGATTACAAGCG
>PVLC010000350.1:58367-80410 GCA_004027655.1 Graphiurus murinus | reverse complement strand
ACTACCACGCCCGGCTAATAATCAGCATTTTAAGTAGATGGTTTTAATGGTCCATTATCCAAATTGTTCATAATCTGCATTTATCCACAATGATACATTGTGCATGGGAATATGGGTAAGTCTGCAAATATACAGCAAAACACAATAATATTTCCCATTACTATCAATAATTTATTTGAATTCTAGAGTTTGTGCAATATGATATACAATAAGCTAACATGCTGAAGGTGGACACCAGTGAATTCAAATAATGAGTTGAAGACTGTTTGGAAATGTAAAACTTGCTTTCCCATTAAGACAACAATCAATGAACAATGAAAGCCAAATCCTAGCATGACTGCTTCTTGTTGATATTATTAATTTTCAGCAGTAAAATACTTGGAACTTTTCCAAAGCTGCCCTAAGTTCACAGCCTTAGTCTTATAATACAATTTTGTTATCATTTTAAATTTAATATCTAATCACACTGGAAGTAAACTAGTTCAGTAGCTAATAGGAAATACCAGTAATAATAACAGCTGCTGTTAAATCCAGAAACATTGCTTCTACATAAAGGTGAAAAAATATATTACATGCCAGGCACACTTTTAAGAGCTTTACATAAAACTTTTCACTTGATCCTTACAAAATCCTCATAAAGTAGGCTCTATTGTTATAATACCAATTTTACAATTGGAGAAATGAAGACTCAGGGAGACATTAACTCCTTCAAAGTTACTCAGCCAGTAAGTAGCAGGAACATATGGAATTTGAATGGAGATGGTTCAAATCTAGAGTGTAGTCTCCTAACCGCTATAAATTACAAATATTTGCAATATATAAAGGAGATGGAAGGCAACTGACTCTAAATTTTAGGTAAAAGAATCACTGAAGCTAGGCACATCCTTAGGAGACCTTAATTTAACCAGGGTTACAAGAAACTTGTTTTGACTGCACCTCTGTCCAATTTTGTGGCAGGCACTGAAGCCCAAAGTCTGTAAGAATCAGGGTCTACTGTTGAGGATATCAAAGACTAGTGAAGGATACAGTTATACAGAGTTAAATAAAAGAAAACAAGGTAAATGCTATAGTAGAGAGGGATGAAGAGCATTCTAGGGAAGTACAGGTAACGTGAGGATAAAATGGCTTTAAAGAATCCATACTGTCTGCGCAGAGAAGGCGTTATCTGAACTTATCAATTAATTATTTTCTTGGAAAAATAATTTTTAAAATATAACCAGGTACCTGTGAAAGAAGAGATAAGATGCAAAAGATTACTAGCAGAAAGGCCTGTGGTATTAACATCAAGTCCATAGTTCAGTGGCACAATGGCTGAGTAAATTCTTAGTATTCTAAAATTTGTTAATATTTTCCCCTAAAACTGATTTCTAGAGAGTAACTTAGCTTAATATTGGTATATGGGGGGGAAACCCCACTAAAGTAAGAGAAATGATGTGTCGTTTACATGGGTTGGAAATCAAATGCATTTTGAAAGGATAATGATTTAAGATAAAAGTAAATTGGGCATTGTGGCACATACCTGTATTCCCAGTATTTGAGAGTCTGAGGCAGGAGATCGTAGGTTTGAGGAAAGCCTCAGTAACTCAGCAAGACCCTGTTTCAAAAGAAAAATAAAATAAATGTAGCTTGGAAGTAGAATGTCACTGGGTTCAATCCTCAGTACCAAATACTAATAATAATAAGATCTAAGTAAAAAACATTGCTTGGCTCTTGAAAGGAGAGACACAAATTCTGAATTATTTTCTCTCTAGTATGGACTTCTTCAATTTAAAATATTCTGTATTATTAATGTAGCAATAATTTTATATTTAATCTAACATACAAAGTATGTGTCTCTGTTTACTTTAAAATACAGTATAAATTTCATATTCCTCTTAATTGAATTATTTATTTTACTTTTTAATTTAAGCAAGGCTACCATAAGTTATTCTCTCTCCCAGCAGCATGTTTCCTATGAATAATTGTTCTGAATCTCGGAGGCCTGTGTTAGAGTTCTGAATCTAGAAGCTGTAGGTAAGCCACATACTCATCTAAAAGGCAAAGGAACCAAGGAACCCAGTGGCCCCGGTACCATATTCAAGCTGTCCTTACACTGGCAAATAAAGGAATGAGAAATGAATCCATAATTTCATTTGTTAATTTGGAACAAACGGACGAGTTAATGCAAGCAAGTGGAAGACTTTTCGAAGAATGGCTTCTAATTCTTTAATCCTTTGGTCTATTCTATAACCCAACACTATAAGACTGTGATTGAACTGGAGACCCCTCAAGTTTTATGACCAATAAGCGTGCTGGCTAAAGTATCCCATTTTATAAGATGAATCATGCAGAGTCAATGACACTCTCATCAGAGAATGAACCAAAGCTGTTTTGATAGATAAGTTTGAGTAACAACCAACAAGTGCCTTGCAATCCAATTCAAATTGGCTTAAACAGTAAGAGAGTTCATTGGCATAGGTGGCTGAAGTTGAGTCCAGGCAGACTGTAGGCCCACCAAATTCAGTAATTCTTGTTTCTGCAGTTTACTGTCATGTGCCTTTTTCTGAGAGTTGAGTTTTCCCTCAGGCTGCTCCCTTCATGGTAGTGAAAATGTTACAGCACATCACCCATATCCACACCAAAGAATAGGAGAAAGGATTCAGGGAGCCATTTTATAAAATCAAAGATGCTGTTTTCCTCAAAAGCTTTTAGCAAGCCAGAATTTGGCTTCTGATGAAGTTTTGAGGCCAGAGACAAACCCTTGTACTGATTGCGTTAGGCCTGGATCCCTGAGCCAATCACGGAATTCCACCTTCCTTCTTAGACCAATCAGGAAAACCCCTGAAGTTAGGGGAAAGTCAGCTTTTCTTGATACCCTTGGGCGGTAAGAAGGGATAGTCATATGATCCAAGATAGGGTTTTATTAGAGAGAGAGAAAAAAAAGCTAGATGATGGGGGAAAACATCAACCCTGCACCTCTAAAAAAAAAAAAAAAGGCTACTCATTATGTTAAATATTTAGCAACATGCTGAGAGGATTGGTGGAAAAAGAAAGTCCCATAGAGGCAAATTGTTAGGTCCAGTCAACAGAAAATTCTGAGAAGCCCCCTCTCTAAACTGTACAGGAATAAAAATAAGTCATTATGAATTATACTATTAACTGTATGGTAAGAAGCATCTAATGATGCTTGCTGTTTCCTCTGCACCTTGGAATTTGCAGGCTGTGGTTTTCACATTTATCTTGTCTCCCTCTGGAGTTTGCCATAATGATGTGCAGTAGGTCCATCCATCTCATCACAGAACGAATGACCCTCAAAGGATTAATGTGCTTTTAGGGAAGGACTTCATAGGTTCAGGAACTATTTTGTCAGACAAGACAGAGATTATCTAAGGACAGATGTGTACCAAATAAGAACTTCAGACAGATTGATCTATATGTTCTTCAGACAGATTGATCTATCTGTTGTAGAGCTAGTTTTAAAGAACTGATCTGGAGAAATCACTATGAGATGGTCACTTAGTGTTTTCTGTTAATACTAAAACCTGAGTTAGAAATGAAAGAGCAAAAATGTTCCAGACAAATATGAATATCAAACAAAATTTGGATTATAAGTAATATTTTCATCTAGTTGTGCCAAACTGATGGAATTTTTCTATAAATCTTCTTAATAATAAATAGATAAATATATTGCTTAAGTAATATATATATATACTATATATATATGTATATATTCTCCCTGATAGTAATAGAGAAACATTAAATTATTCTCCTACTTTGGTCTTTTAGAATTCACATTTACCATATCATACTGTCTATAACATGGTTGTTTCTATTTGCCATTGTAATAATAAATTAGTGGCTTAAAGACACACAAATTTATTATATTACAGCTTTGGAAGGTAGAAGTTCTAAATTTGCTTCAATGAGCTAAAGCCAAGGTGTTGACAGGCCTGCATTCCTTTCTGGAGGCTGGAGGGGTTGCATTATCTGCAGTCTTCATCTTCCATCATAACTGTCTGCTAGGTGCTACGGAATCTTTCTTGCATCACATCACTCTGATACTATTCTCTTTCCCTCTTCCACATTCTAGGACTATATTGATTACACTGAATCTACCTAGACAATCTGGGAAAATCTCCGCATTTTTAATGTCATCCAGTTAGCAGCCTAAATTCCTTCTGCTACCTTAATGCCTCTTTGCCATGTAGCATAACATGAAGGTTCCAAGGGTAAGGATATAGATATGTTGGGGAGGCATACCAAAATATTCTGCATACCACGCTGTTAATAACATACTTAGTAGGGAGGGAGATGTGTATATGTATGCATGTGTGCACACATGCCTGTGTGGATATATAGATGATAGATAGATAGATAGATAGATAGATAGATAGATAGATAATAGAGAATTAGGATGCAAATCCAGGCCATCAAGCTTTGGAGCCTGTGCCCTTATTCTAACTATATCATACTGAATCATGCAATACTTTCCTCCTCCATTTAAAGATTACTCTTTTCTCCTTTCTGCCCACCCTTCCCTCTCCTCTTACTTTTGGGGTTCATTCTGAAATCTTTATTATTCTCAATGCATGCATTGAGTCCCCCAAAGATCTCTTGGCCACAACACAATTTTCCACTGGTTTTCTGTTATACGAGGTCTCTTCCACACCTATATTAATCTGCCTATTATCAGCATCTATAACTGTTCTTCTATCTTTTTAGAAGAACTTCCTGTTTGGGGGAGTTTACTCCAGGTAAATTGTAACTTTTCTGTATCTCTAAATTAGAGAGTAAGTGTTAAAGCATGGACCTTACCTTTTCACATAGCTTTATATTAACATATTGTTTCTGAATGTATGCTATTTGTTATACAATTATATTAATAGCATTTCATAGGCAACTACTTCTTTCTCTGTAATACTTACGAAGAATTCACCAGAGAAGGTTTATTAGTGTTGATAAAGACTTCATAGAATAGCATTAATCATGGCAATTTTTCAGTCTGAAGATTGAGAATTGATTCTCAGACTTATAAATATAGAAACTTGATAGCATATCAAAAATGAATTCTTGGGGAATGTACTAACAATAATCAAATGTACAGAGAATTACATATATTTTACCATATGACTAATCTTGTAAATCAAAATTTTGGATGTATTTAATGCATTGGACACAGTCTTTTGCGGGGAAATGACTTATAATTAGGAGTTTAGAATGATCATGGAGTCAGAGCAGTGGAAATTGTGTTGGGGAAACATAATTAGAAACAAAACCTTCTCCCAACCCAGTAAACCTCACTATAAAGGTAAAAAGAAAAAAGAAAACAATTTTTGTTATTGAAAAAGAATTCACAACAATGAAATGTGCATCAAAGGCACTCCACTGAAGAGATCTCAAAGACTAAAGGAGATCGCACCCTTTTTTATGAACAAATTGATACAATCCAGTTTCAGTTTCATGCATTTTCTCAAGACAAAGAATAACAATTTTCAAATAAGAGAACTTGACACCATTTGTCACACCTAGTTCATCTCCATTTCACTTGCTAATTAGAGTGGCTATTAGTGTTAGCTAATGGCTTTATCCAAAGGAAAAATAAACTTTTCACAGTTTTATGACAGAGGATTGTTCTGTAACTTGGAAGAAGGCTTCCACCAAAGTTAGACTACTGTCCTCCCAGAGAAACTAGGAGTTAAGGGTATCATCTTCCTCTGGGATTATTTTTTAAAGAGATATTTCCCAGGTCCTAGAGAAAGACTCCTGGATCATTAAGCTGGCAAGAGACTTATTTAACTTTTTAAAAGATTTATGTACATTTCAAAAAGAAGATTAAGTTGGGCATGGTGGCACATGTTTGTAATCCCAGTACTTGGGAGACTGAGACTCAAGGATCCAGGTTCAAGGCCAGCCTCAGCAACTTGTGAGGCCCCAACAACTTAGTGAGATCCTGTTTCAAAATAAGGAATAAAATAGGGCTAGGGGTGTAGCTTAGAGGTAGAATGCCTCTGGATTCAATCCCGAGTACCACACACATACACACACAAAAGATTAACCATTTCCAAGCACTGTAATGTGAAAGCTTTAAGAAAAGGGAAGGGGGCAAAATCTCCTTTCTTATTTTCAATAGGGAGAACTAAGTCTTTTATTTCCAATTTGTATTTGCTCTTAGAGTTGGAATATTTCAATATTTAATTTGCATTAGACTTGCCTCAGCTGGATTCCCCTCTAGATGCTTGCATTTTCACTTACTAAATTTGTTTCTCAGTGCCCTGGCCCTCAGCCTCAGCACACTTTCTTCTCCATTCATTACAAGGTCTTCCTTTAGATGCTTTGCTGTTTAATTCAATCCGGTTACAATTAGCCAAGGGAGGATTCAATCTCTTTGAGGTAAATTTGCTTACTGCTGCTTTATGCCATTGATTTTAAAGTTCATCTCTTAAGGTAAGCTCATTTCCCTTTTTTCTTGAGATGCACTCCTTGGAGTTAGTTCTACATAAAAGAATCTAACAACAGGGTTTACCCAGAGTAGCACACCCCTCGTGCAGGTACTCGTATTTATTGCTGATTGATTGAGAAACCTCATTAACTGAAAACTGGGCTTAGCTTTCATTCCAGTTCAACTGGTTACTGTGTAAAGCTGCATATTGGCAATTCCAGGAATGGGTTCCATTTCCCTTTGCTGTTAAAGAAACTAGCAGAATTAAGCAATCAATGACATTACCAAAATAATGACTGCATCTAAAATGGAAACATTCCAATTGGCTTGTGAATCATTATCCAACCTCTTGAGATTTGCCTGAGCTTATGCAATCACTTCTCTGTGAAAATTTAGAATATGAAGAAAGCTTGTGGCTGAACTAGGGCTGATGACCTGTTCACCTTCTCGTTTCCTGTATGCACATCCAACCATTTTATTAGCATGCTCATTGCCCTGGGTTCAGTTACTGCCTTTGGCACTGTTAGACACAGTCAAATTAGCATGCACATAGGAAACCTTTCCCTTGATTCCCTTAGGGCTTGATTCATCTGAAATTACCTTTGGAGGCAGCTCTGCTGATCTATGTCCACTAATTTAAATAAGGAACAATCAACAATCACTATTCTTAAGAGTAAAAAAACTTTCAGCTCATAAATTGTGCATTTGCCTCCAAATAAGATCATTCATTGTGGATAACATGAAAACAAAGATAATATGGCTAATTTAAAACAGATCCTAAATTATAACAAAATATCATGTTTCTGCAAGACATTCTGGTAGAACAGATTCTGCAAGGTCTCCCAACTGCATTTATGGATTTAGAAAGAAGAGCAAATTTGTTCTTTTTTAATGTCAGCATTTTTTACTCTCTACCAGATAATCAATAACAATTTATAAAAAGACAGATTCCAGTGTGGTGGTACACACTTGTAATCCCAGTACTTGGGAGGCTGAGACAGGAGGATCACAGGTTCGTGGCCAGCCTCAGCTACTTACTGAGGCCCTCCCCACTTGAGAACTGGTTTCAAAATGAAAAATAAAAAAATAGGGCTGGGGGTGTAGCCAAGAGATAGAATACCCAATACCCTTGGGGCAATCCCCATTACTGAAAAGAAAAAAAAAGTCAGATTCCCCTCAATATTATTTCTGCATTACTACAAGCTTTCTCTGACTCACTTGGTCTACACTTGCCTGAAATTCAAACATGGTAAAAATTCATATTGAGCCATTTTTTAGACAAGAGACAAGAATGAATGCAAGCCCCCCCCTTTGGAGATTACAATAAGATACGCTCTTAAAGTTGGAAAGACAATGAACTCATAAGTCACCTAAGAGCAAATCCTTCTCTGTCAGTTATCAGATCTGTGAGTTTAAATAAATTATTATCTCCTTGAGCCCTAATTTTCTCATCATTTTCTTATACATATATTTTACTTCATAATCACTATATATAAAACTGTACTATGGTGTATAGCAGAATGTATGGAGAATACATCAACAGTTGACACAGAACAGATGTTCAATAAAGAGTAGCTATTATTATTTTCCTATCAAAGATTCCATAGTAGCCTGTTTAGAGATCACTGAAAAATGACAATTATAATTTGCTTGGCACTGTTCTCCTGGACTCTGATGGTATAATTTCTGTACCTGATATTACTGTAACATATTTTCATAATGATCTCTAATTTGTTCCTAACACATTATCTTTTTCCTGCAAAAGCATCCAAATCATGTGTTAGTCAGTCAAATCTGAAAAATAATCCCATCAAAACATGTAGCCATGCTTTTATTAAAAATGTTCCTTATATATTTGTCTGCAGATAGCACAGATTTCTTTTCACTCAAAACCTAATACCAGACAAAAGAGTATTCCCATGCTATATGTCTGATTACTAGTCATGAAATAGTAAAGGATAATTTCTTAAAGGGAAAAAGCAAAGGGAGATTTTTCCTTATCAAGAATCTTAAAAGAGCCTGATGTAGTGGTATATGCCTGCGATTCCAGTACTTGAGAGGCAGAGACAGAAGAATCACAGGTTGGAGGCCAGCCTCAGCAAATTAACGAGACCCTGTTTCAAAATAAAAAGTAAAATAAGGATGGGGGTATAGCTCAGAGGTAGAATTCCCCTAGGTTCCATCCCCAGTAATACACACACACACACACACACACACACACACACACATACACACACACACACACACCACACTAATCTACTAATCTTAAGAGATCAAGAAGCATAGACTTTTACTATTAATAGGGACCTTTAGTACTCATCATACTCAATCTCTCACTCCTTCCACTCCTTCCCACATTTTTCAAATGAGGAAATTAGTGTCTAAAGATACTAAATAATGTTTACAATATTGCTAAGAAAGGAACTCAGATTTCCTGACATCCATTATATCATACTGGTCATCTTAGTCACTATTTATTTGTACACAGAGACTTGAGGAGAAAAGATAAGAATTGGATACTTTTCAAAATTTCTTCAAAATTTCAATCCTTACCCATCTTCCCATATTTGTACATATTTTGAAAAGAAATGATGGGATGATTATTTTTTAATAGCAGACTAGTTTGGCCTGCTCAGAATGGATTGCCCTTCTTCTGACAACAGACTAACATTCTGGGCATCTATGGATGGATTGACTCCCCTTCTGGTCCCATGGGTGGGTGACTCTGACCTAGCCAATCAGAATGCCTTGATCAATAGTGATTGGTTTACTGATGGAAACGTGACCCCATTGTTCAAAAAGATTCAATTGCAAAGTATTTTGCAAAATGCAAGGTAATTTGTTGAATACAAAATTATCCTTTGTGCTCTACTTCATCAGAAAAGATGTAGAGTTAGATCCTCTGGGAGCATCACAAAGATTGTTCTTATACATGGAAGCTAGCACAGAGGAAGACAGAGCTACTATAGGAAGACTGAGTCCTGAAGATGTTATATGGATAAAGTTGCCTTTATTCTTGGACTTTTCTTTTGATAGAGTTTATAACCCACCCTCCTTTTTGGTTTAAGGAGATTCTAGTTGTGATTATCACAATTTGTAAGTGATAAATATAAAAAAGAGAAGACGTAAGAGTTGAAGAAACAGAAGAATTTTCCTGAGGAATATCCTTGTTTTTCAGTCATGACCAAGGTACAAAAATGGAATTAAATATTCCTCAAAATCTGGCCACCTTTCCCCTTACCTCAGGCCTGGGTAGGTCACAAACAAATTAAGGAGTAGGCTAGGTGGACTTGTTTTTTCCATGTTGAAGCTTAAGAACTTTTTTGGGTAAAGCAAACTCATTTATGTTCTTTCCTTTGGTTCTTGGATTTATTTAATGTTATTCCTTAGTTTTGAATTAAGTAATTAAAATTTAAAATCAAGATCTGATTGAGAGGTTTTTTTCCTTGCAAAATATATTTGTTTCTGACTGACAAAAAGATGCATTGATATTCTAAAATAATGTGAAAAATAATAATTAGTAAAGAGAATAAAAGTGAATAACACCATCTCCTAGAAAAATAATATTTTCTACATTATTGTATTAAAATATATTGGGTATATCATATTATTTTGAAGCTCTGCTTAGTATTTTCCTTTGTGTCATTATTAATGAATCACGGTAATGATCTTTGAGAAAATTATTGGGAGCCTATATTCAGAGATAATAAAATAAATAATGCAGTATCATGACCTTCCACAATAAGAGGTATTAGTGGCATAAAGATCTATATTGTTTCAATAGAGTAAATTCTAAAAAGCCATGACCTTATGAAATATACTGCATTGATATTTTTACCTCCTGGTAGGTGTGAAGAAGTCAGGCAGGAATGACATGTTTGACAATGAACATGAAAGGGGATCATTTGGAAGGGTTTCTAGTCTGGGACAGGAAATGGTGTTACCTGGAAACTACTGATTGAATAATAAACAAATGAGTCTTCTTTGCTATGTTACTATGCCTCACATGGGATCATAAACTTTAGAATATATTTTCAGTCAAAGTATTTGTGTAGATGGAGTCCCTGCAAAAAAGTATTTTCCCAGGGCTCCACACATTCTAGATGCCAGAATATCAAGTATCTTCGGGTTCCCACTCTGAATTGCATGCTGTTTTTTGTTGTTGTTATTTGTTTCTTTCTTTGTTTTTTTCCATTTATCAGCATAGTCAGCAATGTGATTGGGCTCAAGTGAGTCATGAAAGCTCAAGGAAGGCTGGGAAAGGCAGCTGGCATTCCAGGGTGCCCATTCTCATCATTCTTCCTCCAATCCATAGAGTTAGCTGCTGGGTGTGTCAAGCAACACAAGGAAAGTCCAGGTGTAGTAATAATAAGCCTTTCTTACATTTCAACAGATTGTTGCAATATGCAAGCTACCTGTGGTCCTATATGACAAAGGGGTGACATGAGGAGGGGCCAGATGATTTAAACACAGGCATGGGCAACCCAATTCCTGAGGTGCCCATTCTATACTGCAGCCAAGAGGGTTTTTATTTTGTTTCATCATCTAAACCCAGAAGGGGCAAGATAGAAAACTGCATTCCTCATTGGAATTCAGAAGTGATAGAAATTTTCTTATGACAGTTTCCTTGGGAGATGGAAAAACAAGTGAGAAAAAGGTCATGTAGCAGCTTCTCACAAGCTTCCCCAACTCTCATATTTCAGGAGGATCATAAGGCATCTGCCCAGATTGGATAAGTTGCAGTTTCTTCCTTGCTCTGGTGACCTGTGTGGATGAGTGCAAGGTTGTCAAATGCCACCAGAGAGCGGGTTTTCCTCAGTGGGAAGCCGCCTTGAAGCAGGTTCCTTACTTTGGATCTTGTCCGTGTTTTGGGAGAAGTCATCTGTCCTCAGTGGAATAGATACTTTTATGGATTTAGATTTGCCTTTTTTGCCCACCATGCTCCTGTCTGCAATATTACACAGTATCTACTTCCCATTCTTTGAAGGAATTTGTCTAAGATTGATATTATTTCTTCCCTAAATATTTAAAAAAAATTACTAGTGATGCTTTTGAAAAGTATTGCTTTTGTTTTTAAAATAATTGATAAAATTTCTTCAATGGATAAATATAGGATATATATTCTTGTATTAATATGGTGTATTGTGTCTTGCAAATAATTTGTCAATTGCTTTTATCAAATCCACTAATTTAAAACTGTTTCTAATGTTATTTTATATTTTAAGTCCTAGTAGGATTCTTATTTCTGATGCTGATCATTTTTATAGTTATGTCTAAATATTAAAATATATATGTAAGTGAAATATACAATATTCTGCTGTGTCCAGCTTATTGTTACATATATCCAGTTAGTTCTTAGTGGCATATGTTATGTCTTACTGCCCTAAAGATTTCTTCTGATTCTTTTTATAGATTTTAATTATTTTTGAAAAATTTCTCTTTGCTCATTTTCCTAAATACTTCCTTTAAAATAATGATTTTAAAATTGTTATTTGCTAACTTCAATATTTGGGTTATCTGTTGATCTGCTTCTATTGTGTGCTGAATTCTTTGTTATCATCATGCTGTTCTGAATCTTTACATGTCCCACAACTATTTGTTTTTTGTTGGACATTGTGTATAAAATAATTATAGAGGCTACATTTGATATTATTTTTCCACAAGGAGGTTTTGTGCTTTCTTTTGTTAGGTAGAAATGGTAGTGGGTGGTGACACCCTCAATCTAATCAAAGACTAATTTGACTTATTCTTTATTTTGTCTCAGTTAACTTCTGATTTGTCTGTTTTATTGATCCTCTCCTGGATTTGGTCTGAAAGCCTTGCAATTCTCTGTGAGTTCAGAAATGAAACATGGGGGATGGTGTTTGGCTCTTCAGAAGTTTAAGCTTAGGTTTGTGTCCTTGCACTTTACACAGCCTCAATGTCTGACCATTTTCTCAAGTATGAGACTTGGCATGTGTTTAATGCAAAGTCCCTTCTGCTGGTAAGATTTTGTTTTCCAAGACGGCGAGAATTTTCTTTCTGCTTCATAGGAGTTTCTGCTTATCCACACCCTACTTTCCTCTTTTACATGGTACCCCTCAGAGAATTCTTATAAGTGAAATGAACATATATTTAGAGATCTTCTGGTTTCTAATTCATCATACAAGCCCACATAGACATCAAAATAAATCTACACTTGGTCTATCTTCTAATAGAGTCCTTCTTCCTAGGCCAGGTACAACTGTATCTGTTATCTGTTACTATGCTTAAAAACCGACAAACACTGATTTATTTGGTCAAAATTCTGTGGGTCATCAGTTTGGACTGGAATTAGCATGGTAGCTTATTGGCTGCTTTGCCTGGGATCCTCATGCAGCTGTAGCCATTGCTCAGCTCATTCGGGGCTGGTTGATCCAAGGTGGTCTCATACACATGCTTGGTGCATGGTGCTAGCTATGGAGTTGGACATCTCCATTATTATCTACCTGGCCTATCATCATTTAATAAGTTAGGCTAGACATCTTTATAAGGAAGGTTCAGAGCACTGCTCTAAGAACAAAAGACTACTTGACTCTTAAGACTCCAAAATTCACAACTTCAGTTCTACTACAACTTATTGATCAAAACAACTCATGAATCTGGGCAAAATGGTGTCCTGTAATCTCAAAGACTCAGGATGCAGAGGCAGGAGGATTGAAAATTCAAGGTCAGCCTTTGCAAGTTAGTGAGACCCTGTCTCAATATAAAAAACAAAAAGAGGTGGGAATGTAACTCAGTGGTGAGGTGCTCCTGGGTTCAATTCCCAGTACCAAAACCAAACCAACACAACAATAACAAGAAACCAAGTCACAAAGCCAGCCTATATTCAAGGTATGGAGAAATACACTCTCCTTCTTTTGGGAAGGAGTGTCAATGTCACAATGCAAAGGGCATGCATCCATAAATGGTATAAATTATCACAGTCATCTGTGCAAACAATCTATAGCTCATTCCAAGAATTGGTAAATGCCTCTAGCGAAGAAAATGTCTTATGACTCTCTGTCTACCAAGGAAGGTAACTTTCTTTTCTTATATTCTAACTCATTTTGTCTTCCTTGATTCTGTGGAGTTCTTAAGAGGATGTTCTTAAAGATGTAATTTTTGTAATTCATTTGTGCGTTTTTTCTTTTAGAAGTTTTAGTAGCTGTTTGGCTTACTGCTATCTACAATAGCAAGAACTTCTATTGTAGCAAAAACTGCATGCATAATAGAAAATCTGTAATACCACTGTATTACTATACATTTTTTTCAAATTTAATAAAAGAAATAAAATACTCAATTGATATAAAAGTCTCAGTGGACAGAAGATGTTAACATGTAAACTGTCAAAATTCAATATGTTTGACTAAAAAGAGGCACAAACAATTTTTTTCATTTTGGTTCCACTAAAACATAAAATTACTTCTACATTCAGAAAGTTAATTATGTTTAGGACTAAACACAACTAATTAAAAGACTTTTTCAGTACAACACAAGCTGCCAAAATAACAAATTTTCCCCAAATTTGGTAAGTAATCTATTGAGTGGTTCCTATGGTTTTTCTACAGTGTTAATCATTCATTTTGCAACTATTTTACACTGTGTGTTTGGCATAAAACATGGATTTAAGAAGTGGAATAAAATTTACTTTTATCATATTTGCTAGATATTAAGCCATTTTATCTGTTTCAAACCAAGTCTTTTGTATTCTGCTTGGCTTCATAGGCCTGGAACTATGCAAACCACATTCCTGTTTTGCCAGCTGCTTCTCTGTTAGTCTGTTAGACTTTAATAATAGGGCATTCTAAAGGAAGACTGGCAACCTGGAGGAAAAAAAAAGAGACATGCTTTCCTGTATTTCTTTCTGTGAATGTTAATATCACCTGAGTAATGATTTTTTTTTTTTTTTTTTTTTTTTTACCCTGGAAAATGGCTGTGGGTACCAATAGCAATTGGTTCTGGCTTCTAGTTATTTTGCCCTAATTCCTTCAATAGCCTAATTTTGCCTTGTCAGAGGGACCAGCACCAGTTGAGTGATATTGTGTCTGTGGATATCCTGAGTACCAATTCCCTGGGGCATTTCCTCTAAGATCACGAGTTACAATACTTCCTTCAGATCAGCATCCTCACTGTTGTGACCACAAAAACCTGATGACAACAACTTAAAGGAAGGAAGGTGTATTTGCTCACAGTTGTAGTACTTTCGGGATTCAGTCATGTTAGGCCTCGTGAAGTCTGCAGAGTTCAGGGCATGGTGCAGGGAGAAGAGCATAGTGCTACACTCTCACGTGAGGGTGAGGGAGGCCAGAAACAGCTAGCAAGAGGGGGAGGGACTATATATAGTTTCCAAGGCCACACCCTTCTCAGCAACCAAATTCTGCTCCCAGTAAGGCTGCCTGGTCTACTCCATTTCCAACACGGCTGCCTGGTGAGGTCTGGGAGACATTCTAAATCCAAACCACAATACCCATGCTGTTCCCTTTATCATCCCAGCCCAAGGGTGGCAGTTGCTTACTGTAGCCACTTACCTTTATGATATTTTTGTATCTTTTGGGTCCTTCAGTATCTTGTTAAACCAATTCCTTCTATTGATTCTCTTGTTAAATTAGCTGTTGTTCCAGGTTTCTCCTGGAATCCTGAGACATGAAGTACAGTCTGACTTTATTAGCTTTGGAAAACAGTCTGTAACTAGGGTTACTCCTTTTTGTCTCTCATCTTTAAAATCCTTTCTTTGTCTCCTTTTGTCTCTCTCTCAACTGATCAATTTTCTCTGCCTTTCTATCATAACACCCTTTTAGCTCTAGCTTTGTATTTAGTTCAAGTGATAAACATTAATCAATTAGAATTTTAGGTCCGGATAGAGAGAAAGATCTTGAGTGGTCTTGTTTGCATAAATGTCTGCATCTGGTTCCAACTGCTTTAGCATTTACAAACAGATCTGGGGGCTCTACCATTGAGGTGAAGGGCAATGATTATATGTGGAGAATTTGTGCTGAATATATGACTCAAAAAGTTTTTAATACATTTCCTAATTTCATTTCATTAAAAGGAATGAAAGCTTAAGGAGATTATTTCGAGGATATTTTTGAACATACTCCATTTGTGTATAATAATTAAGATTAGTTTAACAAACATTGTTAAGTACATGTTCACCACACAAAAATTATAACTATAGATAAATCAAAGTAAAAAATAAAATAAGTATCATATAAACTCCTACCACACTGGTATATATTCCAAAATTACATCATTTATACTTAAATATACATATTAGAAACTTCCCTATGAAATTGAGTTTTCCCTTTAGCAATAATATTGAATAATTTTACATGAAAACAAACATATTTCAAAAACATAATTTAAAAGGAGTATTCAATATTTTATGAAACAGCTACTTATTTAACCAATCCTGAATTATTGGACATTTTAGCATTAATATTGCAGTTAAATTTTTTATTGTAATAATTGGTGCATTGTAAGCATACGTCTTTGTTAGGTACAAGCTGATAACAGCATATGTGCACACATTTCTCATTTAACCTCTTCCCCAAATCCCATCCCGCTCCCTTGCCCTCCCTCCTTCTCAAGTTCAGTTCAGTGAATGACCTTGATATAATTGTGTAAGTATATCATGCACATTAGGGTGTCCCCTCCCCCGTTCATCCCCTTCAGTTAAGTCAACTTCTTTGCTTATCAAGGGTCTCTCCTTTTTCATCTGGAGACCCTCTTATGCCCCACCTTCTTCCTAGCATCTGCATGTTAGGGTGAACATACGCCTTTTTACTCTTTGTGATCGGCTAATCTCACTTGACATAATGTTTCCGAGTTGCATCCATTTCCCTGCAAATAACATGATTTTGTTCTTCTTTATGGCCGAGTAAAATTCCATTGTGTACATATCCCAAAGCTTTGTAATCCATTCATCTGTGGTTGGACATCTTGGCTGCTTCCATAGTTTGGCTATTGTGAATTGAGCTGCTATAAACATAGATACGCATGCATCGTTCTGATAGTTTGGTTTCCATTCTTTTGGGTATATACCCAGAAGTAGTATTGCTGGATCGTATGGTAGGTTCATTCCCATTCGTCGGAGGATCCTCCAGACTGTTTTCCAAAGTGGTTGCATTAGTTTGCAATCCCAACAAAAATGTATTAGGGTTCTCACTTCTCCACATCCCCGCCAGCAGTTGTTGTTGTTCATGTTTTTTATGATTGCCATTCTGATTGGAGTTAGGTGAAATCTCAAGGTAGTTTTGATTTGCATCTCTCTGATTGCTAATGATGTGGAACATTTCCTCATACATTTATTGGCCGTTTGTATTTCTTCTTTTGTGAAGTGTCTATTTAGATCCTTTGCCCATTTTTTGATTGGGTTATTTGTTTTCTTAGCTGTGAGTTTCTTGAATTCTCTATATATCCTAGATATTAGACCTCTATCAGAAGAGTAACTGGCAAAAATCTTCTCCTACTCTGTGTGCTTTCTGTTGAGGTTCTTGATAGTTTCCTTTGCTGCACAGAAGCTCTTCAGTTTAATGCAATCCCATGTATTGATCTTCCTTTTAGTTGCTTGTGATTTGGGGTCTTGTTGAGAAAGTTTTTACCTGTGCCTATGTGTTGAAGTGTTGGTCCTATGCACTCTTCAAGTAGCTGCAAGGTCTCTGGCCGTACTTCTAGGTCTTTGATCCATCTTGAGTTGACTCTTGTGCAGGGTGAGAAAGTGGGGTTTATTTCTAGTTTCCTGCATATGGTTAACCAGTTTTGCCACCATTTGTTAAGAAGCTATCTTTTTTCCAGTGTATATTTTTGGCTCCTTTGTAAAAAATCAGTTGACTGTAAGTCTGTGGGTCTGTTTCTGAGTCTTCTATTCTGCTCCATTGGTCTATGTGTCTGTTTTTGTGCCAATACCATGCTATTTTTATTACTGTGGCTTTGTAGTAGAGTTTAAAGTCAGGTATTGTGATATCTCCTGCATGGTTCTTATTGCTAAGAACTACTTTGGGTATCCTGGGCTTTTTGTTTTTCCAGATGAATTTAAGGACTGATTTTTCTATGTCTGTGAGGAGCAACCTTGGTAATTTCATGGGTATTGCTTTGAATCTGTAGATCACTTTTGGGAGGATGGTCATTTTGATGATATTTATTCTGCCTATCCAAGAGCATGGTAGATCCTTCCATCTTCTAAGGTCTTCATAGATTTCTTTCTTCAACTTTTTATAGTTTTCCTTATAGAGATCTTTTACCTCTTTGGTTCGGTTTATCCCTAAGTATTTTATTTTCGGGGGTGCTATTGTGAGTGGAATTGTTTTCTGGATTTCTTTTTCAGTGGATTTATTGTTGGCATACAGGAAAGCTTCTGATTTTTTAAGATTGCTTTTGTATCTAGACACTTTGCTGAATTTGTTGATCAGTTCTATAAGTTTTTTGGTTGAGTTTGTTGGTCTTCTAAGTATAGTATCATGTCATCTGCAAAAAGGGATAGTTTTAGTTCTTCTTTCCCTGTTTTTACCGCTTTGATTTCCTTCTCTTTCCTTATTGTCCTGTCTAGAGTCTCAAGTACTATATTGAACAGAAGAGGTGATAATGGACATCCTTGTGTTGTTCCTGTTTTTAGTGGGAAGTCTTGCAGTTTCTCTCCATTTAATATGATATTGGCTGTGGGCCTATTGTATATTGCCTTTATGATGTTGAGGTATGTTCCTTCTATTCCAATTATCTGAAGTGGTTTTAGCATGAATGGGTGTTGGATCTTGTCAAATGCTTTTCCCACATCAATTGAGATGATCATGTGATTTTTTTCTTTGATTCTTCTTATGTGGTGAATTACATGGATTCTTTTCCATATGTTGAACCAGCCTTGTATCTCTGGGATGAACCCGACTTGTTCGTGGTGTATAATTTTCATGATGTGGTTTTGATTGCACATTGCTAGTATTTTGTTTAGCAGTTTTGCATCTAGGTTCATCAATGATATAGGCCTATAGTTTTCTTTTCTTGAGCTGTCTTTATTTAGCTTCGGTATTAATGTGATGTTGGTTTCATAGAATGTGTTTGGGAGGGTCCCGTTTCTTTCTATTTCATGGAATAGCTTGAGGAGTATTGGGATTAGCTCTTCCATAAATGTTTTATAAAATTCACTTGGGAAACCATCTGGCCCTGGGCTTTTGTTTGATGGTAAACTCTTTATTGCTATTTCTATCTCTTTGATTGCTATTGGTCAGTTTACATTTTCTATATCTTCTTGACTCAATTTAGGGAGTTTATATGTGTCTAGAAATTTGTCAATTTCTTCTGGATTTTCCATTTTGTTGGAGTATAGTTTTTCAAAATAGTTTCTGAGCTGGGAGTGGTGGCACACGCTTGTAATCCCAGCATTCGGGAGGCTGAGACTGGAGGATCCGGGTTCGCGGCCAGCCTCAGCTACCTAGTGAGGCACTCCGCAACTTAGTGAGACTCGGTTTCAAAATAAAGAATAAAAAATAGGGCTGGGGGTATAGCTCGGAGGTAGAATGCCCCTGAGTTCAATCCCCAGTGCTGCAAAAAAAAAAAAAAAAAAAAAAGTTTCTGACTATCCTCTGTATTTGCATACTGTCGGTGGTAATCTCACCTTTTTATCCCTTATTTTGGTTATTTGGGTTGATTCTCACTTTCTTTTGGTTAGGCCAATGGTGTATCTATCTCGTTTATTTTTCAAGAAACCAGCTTTTGATTTTGTTGATTTTCTGTATTGTATTTTTATTCTCTATTTCATTAATTTGTGTTCTGATTTTCATAATTTCCTGTCTTCTACTGGCTTTGGGGTTGGACTGTTCTTGTTTTTCAAGGGCTTTGAGCTGTGTCATTAGGTTATTTATTTGGTGATTTTCTGTTCTTCTTATGTGGACACTCAGTGCTATAAATTTTCCTCTTAGTAATGCCTTCAAAGTGTCCCAGAGGTTTTGATATGTTGTGCCTCTGTTTTCATTGGTGTCTAGAAATTTTTTAATTTCTCCCCTTACTTCTTCTATGACCCAATCCTCATTCAGCAATGTGGTGTACAGTCTCCATGTGTTTACATGGTTACTTTGGGTCTTCTTAGAGTTTATTTCTAATTTCACTGCATTGTGGTCTGAAAAGATGCAGGGGATTATGTTACATTTTTTGAATTTGCCAGTGCTTGCTTTGTGGCCCAGAATGTAGTCTATTTTGAAGAAGATTCCATGTGCATCTGAGAAAAATGTAAATTCAGTTGTACTTGGGTGAAAGAGTCTATATGTATCTAATAGGTCTATTTGGTTTATGGTAGTCTTTAGGTCTGAGGTGTCTCTACTGACCTTTTGTTTAGGAGATCAGTCTAGAGATGTGAGAGGAGTATTGAAGTCTCTCAGTATTAGCATATTGGGATCTATGTGTTTCTTTGTATCATACAGAGTTTGTTTTATGAAAGTGGCTGCACCTACATTTGGGGCATAGTTGTTGATAATTGTTATTTCCTCTTGCTGGACTGTTCCTTTTACTAGTAAAAAATGACCTGCTTTCTCCCTTCTGATAATCTTTAGGCTTGAAGTCTAATTTATCTGATATCATGGTTGCTAGTCCTGTTTGTCTTCAGGGTCCATTGGCATGGATTACCTTACTCTATGCCTATTATTCTTAGGTTAGCTCTTCTAAAATTGGCCCACATCTCATCGATGTCCAATTCATACTTTCATATCTTTTTTTCTAAATTATGCACTATGGATTCGTTTTTGGTATGGTCATCTTCTAAGAGTGATATTCTAGTTTCCATGTGATCTAATCTACTTTTTATAGCTTGTATTAATGCCTTCATTTCAGTTATTTCATCTTTTACTTCCTTCAGTGCTTCCCTTTGGTTCCTTTTCAGGTCATCAAATTCTTTGTTTATTTGTTCCTTTATTTCTTTCCAGCTCTTCCTACATTCTTTCTGAAAATCCTGTATTTTTCCTAGTATTAAACATCTGAATTGTTCTTCTGGTAATCTCTGTCATTCTGGGTTGGTGAGATCTGTTATTGAGGGGTTTTGGTAGCTCATTGTTTCTTTGTTATTTTTCCTTCCCATGGTTCCCCTGTTCTTAAATTTATATCTTTGCTGCTCTTGCAGGTTTTCTCATCCAATCTCTGCAGTGGGTGTTTAGAGGAGTCTGATGGTATATACAGGGACAGGTTGTGTTCAGTGATAAGGGTTGGGTGAGAGGTCACAGCGATGAGTGCAGGAATAGGGTAAAGTAGAGCATCGGGAGGCTGAGACCGGAGGATCCGGGTTTGCGGCCAGCCTCAGCTACCTAGTGAGGTCCTCCGCAACTTAGTGAGACTCGGTTTCAAAAAATAAAGAACAAAAAATAGGGCTGGGGGTGTAGCTCGGAGGTAGAATGCCCCTGAGTTCAATTCCCAGTACCGAAAAAAAAAAAAAAAAGAAGTTGCATTTGCAGCTATTTTGTTTCAAGCTCTGCAGTGCAGTCGGGCAGTCGGTTGTTCAGTCTCTGGAGAAGTGTGTTGGAGTGGTCCTGCGGGAGCTTATGCTGGTTGTCCCACACACTCTGTTCACTGTGGATGGTGCAGGGATGCGCCGCCTGGGTAGGGCGTGGAGTCCTGGGGGTGCCCATTCCATGCCTGGTCGCTGGGTGCTGGGTCCGCCACAGCGTTTGTAGATCCAGGTGTCTGGCTGGTCGCCACAGCTCCAAAGCCTGGCTCCACTGTCCGGCACTGAGCTACCACATGGCGGTCTCCTTTGCTCTCCCTGATCAGCTCTCTGGATCTTCTTTAATTTCGCTTTTTTTTTTTCTGTTAAGAAGCTGCTTTTATGGCAATTTTGATTGGAACTCACAGTGCCTAGGGAAAGGTATTTCACTCAGACGCCATCTTGAATCTGCGTGGCAGGGGAGGCAGAGCTGCAGCAGCCCATGGCTGGCGGGGCCGAAGGACTGCAGTTAAATTTTATTACATACAATTAATTACTTCCTCAGAGAAAAATTTTATGAGAAAAAATTTTTCTTTGGTACTGGGGATTAAACTCTTGGACATCTTACCTCTGAACTACACCCCAGCCCTATTTTATTTTCAAACAGGGTCTTGCTAAGTTGTGTGTATTGGCTTTGAAACTGAAACCCTCCTGTCTCAGCTTCCTAAGTACTGGGATTACATGTGTGCATTACCCACACCCAATTTAGGAGAAACATTTCTAATCAATAAATGTATATATCAAGATTTTGGTTACATATTTTTTAATTGCCAGAAAGTTTTGTACATATTGCTCAATTGCCAAAAAGTATATATTAACATTCCCTCCAACAATATAAGGAATTATCTGTTTGTTTTTATTTGTTTGGTTTTTGGCTTCAACACACTGGGTGTTATAAAATTTTAATCTATGATACTTTGTGAAATAACCCTTATATTATATTGTTATTTTAATGTAAATTTTATTTTTAACTATTTAGTCAAGGAGTTTCAAAATTTGCTGTTCACATTTTTTCTTTTTAGAATTGCCCCATTTCTATAGTTGTTTTTTTTTTTTTTTTTTTTTTTTTTTTTTTTTTTTTTTTTTTTTTTTTTTTTTTTTTTTTTTTTTTTTTTTTTTTTTTTTTTTTTTTTTTTTTTTTTTTTTTTTTTTTTTTTTTTTTTTTTTTTT
>PVLC010000350.1:47204-58267 GCA_004027655.1 Graphiurus murinus | reverse complement strand
GTTGTTTTTTTTTTTAATCTAAGTAATTTATTACAGTTGAAGAGAAGATATCCATTTTAAGTTGTAGTGTTTGATCCTTGAACCCATCAAGTTTTTAACTTGAAATTATACTTACTTTGTAAGCACCATTGAGGTTTAAACTAATTGCCCTTTCATCTCAAGCTCCTATTTTATTTTTTATAAAGTTTGTCACTGAAATAAGTGTTCACTACCCTATCAAGAATCCTTCTTAACCTTATGTAACCCTGGTCAAAAACTAAAATAAAGTTTTTTTTTTTTCATAGATAGCACTCAAAAATAATAAGTCCATGAACATGGGAATTTAATTAGTTATAAATTTTATCTACTTAAGGTTCAGTGAACTATGGATATGTACTAATTTGATCATAAGATATGTTAGCAAGTGATAATGGCTTAATATTATTTAAAGTATCACATTTGAATTTAACAGGAAATTTCTAGAGACTAATTATCTAAGGAGCAGAAAGTTATAGTTATAAAAGTATAACTATATATTTGTGACTCTTATATGTTCTCCACAGTTCAAATGTCATTAGCCATCTCACTTACAGATGAGTTCAGTAGAGAACTGGCCAGACTTTAAATCTAGAAGATGAAAACAAACAGGAGTAAAACCAAAGTAAAATCTTGTAGAACATGAAATATAAAATTAAGTTTATATTTAAAAGAATCCAAGATACACAGGAAATACTTTAAGCCTATGTGATTACTGGAAGATTATTACAAAGATATAATTCAAATAGTTGGTAGCCATTGAATTCTAAATTTTATCTTCACAGTGCATGATCTCAAGCAATTTAAAACTGCCCATTTCCCAACGACATATGGCTGGGATATTATATTATTCCATGTTTCCTTGGAAAATATTCTGAAACCTTCTAATTTTCTTTTATTATATATCTTCCAATTCCGTCTTATGGGAAACAACAAAAGACTCACATATATTAATTCTTAAGATATAAAACATTCTATTACGACATGAAAGAAAGAATTCTGGGTTTGTTTTATTAAAAGCTCTGATTTATTTAATATATAGATGGCATAGTTTAATGAAACAACCCCAGAGCTTTAAGAGAATGAAAAGGAATCTGATAACTCCTGAAGAAGGTATTGGTTAAATGGAGACAGCTGATCATAGGACACAGAACCAAGTACATTTCCCAAATAGGGAGGAATCTATATTAGTTAGAAATGTGATATTTTTTTTATCATGCTATCAAGAACCAAAGATCTGTCTATCTATATTCTCTATGTCATTTTTCTTATGTTTCCTATCTTATGTCACAAATCACTGCTAGAGCTCAAGATATTACATCTGAATTATAGGAAGGAAGCAGAGGAACTGAACACCGCTGGTTGCATCTACCTGTCGCCTTTTTCTCAATAAAGCATAAACTTCCCTAGACTCCCCCTCTCCCTCCCCATTCAGAAGATCTCTATTTTTCATCTCACTGGTTTCCTTGGTTAGGACGAAATCACATGAACACAATTAGATGCCAGGCAGTAGGGGAAGTGACTTTTTACCTGAGTATACGGAGTTTAATAAAATTAGATATTTGTTGGCAGAGAAGAAGGGGCAAAAAATAAGCAGTTCGATAGCAATTGTTGATGTTGCTGCATATTCTGGGGCATTTTGAAAATTAAAAGCCATCAGCAAAGGTATTCATAAGACTACTTAATAGATTATTTTTCTCCTTTTAGTTTTAACTAATAAATATTTAACTATTAAAGCTTAAAAGTTGCAAAATATCCTGATCTTAAAGCAAAACTATTTTCTGAAGGCAATAAATTTAACATGTGGTAGGCTCCAAGTGGGAAAATTGATACAAATCTCAATATTTGAAGATATTTACTTACATTTTTTCTAATGAGTTAAGAAGTCATAATTGCCAAAATTTTAAGAACATGGTTTTTTTTTTTGGTTTTTCTTTTTTTTTTCTTTTTTATTTTTTTGCGGTACTGGGGATTGAACTCAGAGGCAGTCTACCTCCGAGCTACACCCCCAGTCCCATTTTTTATTCTTTATTTTGAAACCGAGTCTCACTAAGTTGCGGAGTGCCTCACTAGGTAGCTGAGGCTGGCCGCGAACCCGGATCCTCTGGTCTCAGCCTCCCGAATGCTGGGATTACAAGCGTGTGCCACTACACCCGACTAAGAACATGTTTTAATGATAGAAAGATAAGATCTTTGAAGCAGATGCCTTAAACACAGTGTGATGAAAAAATTTTAAAGAATATTTGGTTTTGCCAGATGTGGTGGCACATGCTTGTAATCCCAGTATTTGGGAGCCTGAGACTGGAGGATTCAGGTTTGCGGCCAGCCTCAGCTACTTAGTGAGGCCCTCCGAAACTTAGCGAGACCCTGTTTCAAACTAAAGAATAAAAAATAGGGCTGGGGGTGGAGCTCAAAAGTAGAATACCCCTGGGTTTAATCCCGAGTACCGCAAAAAAAAAAAAAAATAATAACGTTTGATTTTGAAACTTTTTTAGTACTTTATTTACATATTAAAATTTGTACACAATAACTGGTTAAAATTTCAAATGTGTTTTACTTATGAAGCACAGCTTTACTTTTTTTTTAATTTACAAATCTGAAAAGTTATTATTTTCAGTATGTATACAAAAAAATTTCCAGCTGGGTATATTTAACCTGTCCCTTCTGTATTTTGTAAGTTAAAGATTGCTTACCAAAAAATTGTGCATGTATAGTCACTAAAATCTACTGTCTAAGCTTATCATTTTTTTAATTCATTAAAGAAATTTTGGAAAATATGGGCAAGCAGAGGAAAAACAAAAATTACTCTAATTCAATACTTATTTTATATTTTCTGTTGTTTCTTTTTTTAAAAACAGTGATTATTATTATTATTATTATTATTATTATTATTACCATTTGTTGAATCCTTACTATGACCTAGGTCCTGTGGTAAGCACTAGAAATATGTTATTCCTTTTACTCTTTAAAAACTTCACCTATGAAGCCGGGCATGGTGGCACACGCTTGTAATCCCAGCATTTGGGAGGCTGAGACCGGAGGATCCAGGTTCGCGGCCAGCCTCAGCTATCTAGTGAGGCACTCCACAACTTAGTGAGACTCGGTTTCAAAATAAAGAATAAAAAATAGGGCTGGGGGTATAGCTCGGAGGTAGAATGCCCCTGAGTTCAATCCCCAGTACCACACACAAAAAAAAAAAACCCAAAAAACAAAAAACTTCACCTATGAAGTATTATCTTCCTCATTTACAGATGATGGAACTAAAAAGCAAAGAAATTACTAAATTGCTGTGTTAGCTGTGGTTACTGAGATTGGGTCAGATATATAAAAGTTTTATTGGGGGAGATTCTTTTGAGGGATAAAAAGGAGAGGGAGAAGGAAGAGAGGGAGTGCCTTCAAACATTTGAGACTAGGGTTGGGTACCAATTACTACTATTTCTAACAAACACACTCAGGAATTAGTATGTTTGTTTCTAAATTTCTTGTTTGACCACTTTGGACTCATGGGGCATTAATGTTTAATGAATACCTGTAATAGGTAAAATGCTTGCTGTTTTGTGAGAATCCAAATACATGTGGGTGGTACCCCCGGCCTTCAAACAGCTGTGAAAAATTAAATGAAGATTAAGATAAACTAAAAATCAAGATTCAAAATACTCTGATACTCGAATGTAGAAATAGACCTTAAATATTCTGATTTGATTGATTTGACCTTTCCCTAACCTTCGATTTTAGCCTCCAACTCTAGTAAGAGAGAGAGATATTAGAAACCCTTTCTTACACATCTTTTGGGCACCAGTGCTTCTCTCTATAGAATGGTAGCCTAAAGATGGATTAAAAGACTTTCTCTAAAGTGCTTTGATTTGGAGTAACTTTGGAGTAACATTGATTGTTTCCTTGCTGGCATTACTTTGTGAAATAAGATTGGAACACACTATTCCCTGAAGAGCTCTACATCCACAAATGTTTCTGATTCTATGAAATCAGTCACAGTGTGAAGGGTCATCACGCAGAGAAGAGTATCCCACTACTCCTTATTCCCTACTGAGTGTCTCACTATTTCCTATGAGTGACAGAAAAACTATGTATGAGTTTAAATTGAAAGAGAAGAAGGGATTTGGTTTGCCCACAGGGAAGGTTTTTATTATTTAAACCCATCCATCTTAAAGTATCAAGAGCCTCCTGTAGTTAATAAAAAGAGATAAAAGCTACTTGGAAGTCACTGTGTGCCAAGCCCTGTCTTAAGCCCTTAACCTGAGTTAATTCATTGACTCTTTGCAATGGTACTGTAAAACTGTTCTTATTATCCTAACTTTACAGATAGGGAAGGTGAGGCACTGAGGATACCTTTAAAATATCACATCACATTTTACTGAGAACTTAGATAAGAATAATTAACTGAGCTCAATTTCTCATTGGTTAAAGATTATGCTGTGCTCCTTCCCAACATGTATCCTCGTTTCCTGTATCATTTGGTTGTGCTTTGCTTTATTTTCCTTGCTACCATCTGCCACTGGGCCATGATCTCATCAGGTTTCCAAGCCCAGCTGAGTCGGGTCTTTTAATGGCTTCCATTCTATTAGCATCTAACAGTGTGGAAGTGATGACAGTGGTAAATTAGAGCTTCTTTGTGTAAAGTCATCTCTGATATAATTTTTTCTTATTTTGAAGTGACATGTAACATCTAAAGCTGTCTTTTCTATTTTGTTCTCTTCTCATTCTATGAATGTGTTGGTCCTATAATGAAACAGACTCAAAAAGATTGTATGGCCAGGTAATGCTCAAAATAGCTTCTGTTGACCCTGGGCAGCACAGAGCAGAGTGGAAAAGAATCAATTTCTTAGTTTTCTCTATATCAAATTTCTCAAAGCATCATCTTCTATCACCTTCATTAGAACACAGAAGGTAGTTTTCAAAAACGGAGGTACTGGTCTCCCTCTAGATGTATTTAATCAAAATGTCTAGCATTGTGGATTGAAACCTGCATTTCAAATAATCATCCCAGGTGAATCTTACATACTCCTATTTGAGAACCAGTATATTATTATTTACAAAGCTCCTATAACCACCAGAAACAGGGATAGTAGAGAGGGATTCTGGACAAGCATATTCTTCATAACCTTTCTAAGTAATGAGCTTATGTTTTAGGATACTATAGTTTATCCCCAGAGCAGAAAATTTAGCCAATATGGGTACTCATAGACCTAGCCATGGATAGGTGGTCTGTATAAAGTAAACTTGTATAGTAGAGACATAAGATGTGCCATCTGTTACTAAAATGACTTGGTGCAAAATTCCGACTAATTGGGATGCTTCATATTGGATAGTCTCATCAATGTGAAATTGTCCCAATAATAGGTGGATTCCTAGGCCTCAGTTTGAAATATTGTGGCTGAAAATTGGCTGCTGTTTTGATTCTTCAAGAAGCTTGATGCCATCCTGGCCCTGGAGGTGACACACCTCTGAATAGGAGGATGGCTGCCGAGATGGGTACACATGCTTCTTCGCTTCCTAAGATATCCTTAAAACAACCTAATGCCACTTCACTGTGCTTGTTTTTTTCCTGGCAACCTCAGAGAGATTAGCAGTGAATTAGTATAAAAACACATTTAATCGTTGCTATCCAGTAGCAGCAAATGGTGAGAAATCATCAGTGATAGAAACAAAGCCCATTTTTATTATATTAAAAATATCCAAGTCTCTAGTGACTTGTTATGTTTATTTCTGTTCTCTCAGTAGTAAAACAGAAAAACTGCAAAACCAGAAGCCTAATTTTTATGGGAAAATTTTTTTTTTGAATATTTGGACATCTTGCACCATTCTTATGGAATATTTGTTTAAAATTTTAAGGTCTCTTTCAGGAGGATTCACGTGGATGCAGAGTTTGTATGCTAACTAGCTGGATGTGATTCAATAAGTGCAACAGTAGTGTCCACATTTAAAGAGCTCTCCTACCCTCTTTTGAAATTTTTATACAAAATGAGTGAAATTAATAATCAAACTCAAAGTATGTTAAGGTTATACTAAGTGTTTAGATTTCAAATAAGAATAATGAAGTGGAAGGAAAAATTCAGTAATTATATGCTTTATTTCAGTTGGAAGTCTCTAAAATTTTATTTAAACTCATAGTCCTCTGTGAGAAATAGAAACACTTCTTAAACCTTTCTACATCTTCCAAACCTAAGATTGATTTTTATATTTAAGTTTGGGATTTATATGAATATGCCTTGGAAGATTCTGTTAATGTGCACATACCCTTGCTATTGAACTAGAGTTTGCAAAATTACATTTCATAATTGAGGGTACTGAGTACATAGAATAACTTAGCACCAAAATCGTGATTAAACTTATCATGAAGTCTATACTAAATACAAATGCATAGCTATTATCAAGTGTACTACTGTACAGTTGGAAGGCAATTAAAATAAAAGTTTATAACAATTACTAGGCAGATCAAGCTGAAATGATCCATATTTTCCTATAATCTTTGGGTTTCTTTTTATTCCTCCTTTCTTTACCATGGAACACAATTTTGAAGATCTATTATCCCTAACAATCATTTCTTTCTAGACACTATGTGGTAGCCTTAAGGGAAAATATCCCTGACTGTGACATCTAATATTTTTTCACTGTTCCCTGTCTCCCAACATCATAATCATAAACCAGCGTTTCTCCCCAGACATACCTGTTCTTCACCTATCCACCTGCCCTTGGCCTGTTTCCTGACTATATTTCCTGCTTTCTCTCCCATTGTTCTGTCTTTCCCCCATTACTTTTGGCTCTGCTGTGTTTAAACCTGTAGAGATAGATCCTCTGCCCAGTGAGCACCACTCTTTATTCATTTACTTCCTTTCTTTCATCTCTACCAAACAGAATATCTTTCTCTGCCATATTTTCCTACTTTCTTCAAATGTTATGGTTCTCTACTATGGTTTCTAATTTTTTTCCATTTTACTGAACCCATTTAAATTAAAAATGGCTTTAGGATTCTAAAGCGAGTCTTTTCTCATCTCTGCTTTCTCTGTTTGACAATGCTGTTTACCTGCCTACCTCAGGACAATGACAGCATTCTTATTCATCTATTTATCACTGTCTGTACTCTTCAAGTTTCTTCTTTTCTGGCTCCTTCTCCATCATATCACTTTAAGGCAATTATGATCCTTTCTGGAGCACTTACTATTTCTTTGGGATACTAATTGCTTGTTAGAACTCCTCCTATTTTATATTCAGGCACTTCCTAGTGCATCCCATCAATCTACCCTCTCTATTTCTGAAATTCCCATTTATATCCTCCAGTAAAAATTCATTTTTACATCCTAAACTCAATTGAAAAAGAAGAACTTGCACTCATTGCCCATGGGTCCTATTGCATTTGCTTTTCTCTAATTCTATAACTTCTGGACTGTTTTCATCTCTTTACTTCTTGCTACATTTTTTTTTTTCTGCTAGTTTAGTTTAATTTGTCAATTCATTGTGCTGGATTTTCACTTTCCTAGTGTGGACCTTAGCAATAACATCCTTGGCCTCATTCAACAAAAATGTACTTTTGTTAGGACTTGTTAGGAGTTGTTCTGAACATTATAGATAAAGAGATGAACATAGCATAGTCCCTGCTCTCAAGGAATTTTCCAAATAGTGGGGAAGACAGTAGAGCTTTAAAAAATGTTGTGTGTGGTGTGAGAAAAGATTCAATTTATACTTGGGGGGATGATTACCCTCACTGAATATTATACAATGTTAATATGACACTGAAACATTGCATGGCAGTCCATAAATATGCACATTTCTATTTGTCAATTAAAAAATCAGTTGCCAAGACAAAACAAAAACAACATCAAGAGGAAACATGCCAGCCACTTCTCTATTTAGGTGGATATTGTAAGTCTGCTTGATGCAGCTTTTACTTGCCCTGGAAGGAATAATTTCAGGAACTTGTATTGTTTATATTGATGTAGCATAAGTAGTCACTCATTGCTCTAGGGGCAAAGTGATAATAACAGTTAAAAGTAATCAGAGCCTGGGCCATTTGAGAGGAGATGGGAAAATATGAGTAGGATCCAATGTGTCACTTGGGGTCAAAGAGATCAAGCTATCAAATCTGTATTTTGTAGGTCCAACACTAGTACAACTTCTCTGATGGATTGATGTGATTCAACTTGAGGTTTTCCATCAGGAAAGGACAGAGAGACACCACCATCTGCCTTCGCCTAGGATGGAAGGGTTTCTAGGAAGGCTGTTCGGTGTTAAAACTAAGCAAGTCTTAGACAAACTGGAATCAATTGGCAACTGTCATGGGATGCTCATGCTCGTCAAGGAGAAGAGCAAGTCTGACTATTGATCCAAGTTCATTGCTGTGGTTTCAAACTGAACTCTCTCTGGCAGTACAGGCAGTTCACACAAATACATTCAACTACGGTTTATAAAAGAACTATTGGTTATAGAGTAATGTGTTGAAAGTACAGACTCACTATTTAGCCTGCCTTAACAAAACACCATGGAGTGGGTGACCTAAGCAATGTACATTTATTGTCTCAAAGTTCCGGAGGCTAGACAGCCGAAACCAAGGTGTCAGCAGGACTGGTTTCTTTAGAGGGCTATGCAGAAAGAATCTGTTCCAGCTCTTTTCTCTTGTCTTGGAAATGACTGTCCTTTCCCTGTATTTCTTCATATCATCTTCACTCTGTGCTTATATCTATGTCTACATTTTCCCCCTTTTGAGGACACCAGTCATATGACAGTAAGGCCCAACCTACCAACTTCAGTTTAACTTAATTGCCTTTATATAGACATTATATCCAAATAAGGTCACATTCTGAGCTGCTGAGGATTAGGATTTCAACAAATAAATTTTGGAAGAACACATTGAACACTTATCATTCATTTAAAATGATGTTTAAGTGTGATGGCAAATAAAAAAACATATTTCATTTTATGTGACCAACAACTTCTTATCACTGGTTATTGGGGAAATCTGGTGAGTGAAGCAAGGTGTATTCCTGAAACAAACCACTGTAATGTAGTAGTAAACTTTGAAAACAGCGCCCGAGCAAGTGAGTAACTATAATCTTTATCTATGACTCTTTAGTTATAAGCTCATGAGTCTAGGTTCCTATAAGAATAATGATACTATTCTGTGAACTAGACACACCATGTTTCATCACACTGGTGGGCAAGGGTGGATTGTCCAGGCAAGATGGATTATTTTCAATAGCAAAAGTGTAAAAATCTCAGAAGCAATGGTAGAAGAAAATCGACATCATGTGTGGAAGAAATAGAGAAGAAATTGGTTCTTCCAGTACTTTGTCTGGTATTAGATACAAGAATGGGTCCTATATTTGTTTTCTATTTCTGTTTTAACAAGTCATCATAAGTGCAGGGGCTTAAAACAATTCCCATTTATCAGCTCACAGTTTTATATCAGAAGTCTGGGCATAGTGCGATTGGATTCTCTGCACAGGATCTTACAAACCTAAAATCAAAACGATGCCAGGGTAGGATTTTTTTTTTTTTTTTTTTAATGGTGGCTCTGGAAAAAAATATACTTCCCACCTTATTCAGGTAGTTGATATAAGCCAGTGTGTTGCAGCTGTAGGGCTGCAGTCACTGAGTTCACTCTTTTCTTCCTACCTATTGGCCAGGGGACCTCTTTCAGCTTCTCAATTCCCTCTTTCTTTCTTTTTTTTTTTTTTTTTTTTGCAGTACTGGGGATTGAACTCAGAGGCAGTCTACCTCCGAGCTATACCCCCAGCCCTATTTTTTATTCTTTATTTTGAAACCGAGTCTCACTAAGTTGTGGAGTGCCTCACTAGGTAGCTGAGGCTGGCTGCGAACCCGGATCCTCTGGTCTCAGTCTCCCGAATGCTGAGATTACAAGCATGCGCCACCATGCCCGGCTTCTTTTTTTGTTGTTGTTTTTTTAATCATCAATATTTTTAATGTTTTAACTTATACTTGCTTAAGTAAATACAAGTTTTATTATTTTTATTCCCCTATACATTTAACACTGACAGTTTTACAATTTTTGACAAAAAAAAAATTAAAGGTTATGAAACCATCACAAAATTTCTCGTTGATTATCAAAGTTGCTTTGAGTGGTTTCATTTTGCATGGACACTGTTAGAGTCTCACTCGGTAAAAGTGAGGAGGATTCCCTCTTTCTAATGTTGCCCTCTTTATCTTCAAACCAGCAGTGGCATGCCAAGCCTTACTCATGCTTCCTATCTCTCTGATTTCCATTTCTGCTTTTAAATGAGTGATTTAATTAGCCCATCTGTATTATCAGAACAGACTCCCTATTTTAAAATCAAGTAATTAGTAAACTAAGGTCAACTAATTTATAATGCAATTATATTTGGAAAGTATATTTTGTCATGCGATGTGACATATTCTCCAATGATACTTGGTCATACCCACCCTAATCCTAACGATTAGGGAAGAAATCTCAGGGGGTGATTTTTAGAATTCTAGCTACTACAGACCCTTTGGAATGAACAAACATCTCAGAATCTTGGATGATTCAGGAAAATAGAGGCCTAAAGAGATAAGGGTCTCCTCAGAATGGATATGTAGGTGCTTAGTGATTTGTTTCAATATTAAAAAATATAATTTACTCAATTTATTAATCCAAAAGTATTTATTGATTATTTATTTGGTGCCAGTACTCTTCTAGGCCCTAGAGGCTTGGTAATGAGAAAGATGGTAGACAAAGAGGTAGTATATTCTTGTAGGATCTTGTTGACTATTGGGTTCTTGATATCAGAGGACATCTCTGGAGTGTTTTGTTATAGTTTTCATCTGGAATATCCCCCCAAAGCTCATGTGTTAGGTGATGTAGCCATGAACAGAGGTGAAATGAATGGATCATGAGGGCTCTGATATTATCAGTGGATTAATCCATTTGATGGGTTGATAATTTGAGTGGACTACCAGGAGGTAGGCAGGTGATAGACCACTGGAGGTATTAGGTCACTGGGAGTATGGACTCAGGGCCTGTGTCTATCCCTGGTCTCCTCCTCCTCCTCTTCCTCCTCCTCCTCCTCCTCCTCTTC
>PVLC010000350.1:0-47104 GCA_004027655.1 Graphiurus murinus | reverse complement strand
TTATCCCTCCTTCCATCCCTCCCTTCCTCCCTATTCCTGGCAGCTAGGAGCTGAGATGCTTCCCTCTGCCACACCCTTCCACCATGATGCTACACTTTACCTCAGGCCCTGAGTAATGAAGCTGACTGATCAAGATCTGAAACCTCTGAAACTGTGAGCCAAAATAAACATTTCTTCTTTTAAGCTGTTCTTTTTGAATATTTTGTTCACAGAAATGCAAAGCTCAGTAACACAGGATTAATGCAGAGTGACATAGTCAGACTTGGATTTCAAGAGGACATAAACTAGACTTCTTCCACAGATAGATGGAACAAGTATACTTTTCTTTATTTTCCTGACAAATACAAGTCAAAATCCTAGAAATTATGGATGTAACACACATATCACACATATCAAGACTCTGAAAGGTGGAGAGAAAGCCAACTTTCAGAGACCTTGGGATATAGAGAATGACATGGTGATGAACTTTCCATGACTCATATTTGCCTCATATATCTGTAACTTAGAATTACAGAAGCCAGTAACCTGAATGGAATATGCCAACAGGCACAGAAAAACAGCTCAAAAAAAAAAAAAAACCCTCTTTCTAACCAAAGAACCAGGAAAGGGGCATTCTAATGATACAGAAAACATCCAGACATAGACATAGCTCTTTACCTCCAATAAAACACCAGAGTAAAAACATGGTTCCATCCCAACATTTCCAGATTTTAATAAGAGCTTCCATTGCCTCTGCTGGGATAGTGTCAGAGAAGGTCAAGCAGGAAGTAAGGACTTTCATTCCCGTTGGGAGTAATGAGGCCTTTACCCCCTAGTGTCAGTGCAGACCACATTGGCAGAATAGATTCCACCCCATCCAGCAGTAAACAGGCAGATCTTCCTTTCACTGCTATGGTACTCTCCAAAGAGGCCTAATAGACAGTAATGGCTTTATCAGTGCTCTTTGATGTTAAAGTGACTGCTCTCATGATGTCAGTAGAGGTACCATGTGGTTGGCAGTAATGAAACTTTTCTGCTACTCTTGACACTGAAGTGTTTACCATATAGATATCCCACAGAACAAATAGCACATTGGCTTGTTACATTGATGGTAACATGCTGAACAGAATGAGCATAAAAAAGTTGGCATGTTGAAAGCCTTTCTAAGTCACATATACTCCAGACAATAGATAATGTCAGATGAATGCTATGAAGTTTAAGAAACCTGACACATAAAATTTTTAGGGGCCTTGTCTTCTTTTGGTAGAAGAGTTAAATAATAAACATTCACAAGTCTGGAAACCAAGGGATGGAAGCAGGATAGGCTACACTTACCACCACTTACATTGAAGGCTGTGGGATGATGTCTCCTGTCTCCTTAACTCTGGACCCTGCAAGCTTATATATTCTTTTTTTTTTTTTTTTTTTTTTTTTGCGGTACTAGGGATTGAACTCAGGGGCATTCTACCTCCGAGCTATACCCCCAGTCCTATATTTTTTTATTCTTTATTTTGAAACCGAGTCTCACTAAGTTGCGGAGTGCCTCACTAGGTAGCTGAGGCTGGCCGCGAACCTGGATCCTCCGGTCTCAGCCTCCCGAATGCTGGGATTACAAGCGTGCGCCACCACGCCTGGCTTATATTCTTGACCCCAAAGGATACCCATTCTTCCTATCAGAGACAACAAAGTCCCCATTGACCCCTTGTCTGTGACCTGAGCAATTTGCATTCCTTGTCATCTATAGACAAGTAGGAGAGAGAGTAGTCAACATCTTCATTGACTAGTAAGAAGGAGAAAGTAGAGCATCAGCTTAAAAATAGGAGCAGGTAGGAATAATTGCGGAACTCGGGTTATCTGCTTGAATGCCTCTTGCCTAATTGTATCATGAATGGAAAAATGGAGCAATTCATGTCCAGAAAGTGATTACTACTGGATCAGACCACTTAGGAATGGGGATATGGGTCACACTACCAAGTAAGTTAGGAAGAGCTGTTGAGACAATGGCTAATGGTGAAAGGAATTATAATATGTAGTAAGGGAAGAAGACAGTGTATACCAATTGCAGACCCAAGGCCAACTGCAGAAGTGAAAACTATGGTTCATATCACTAAGTATCCTCTCAGGATGAGAGTTTCAACAAAAGCATGGAGAAGTAGAGCTGCTGTTTCAGTCAGCATTCTCACTGCTTGAATCCAAAATACCCAACCACACAACTTAGAGGAAGGGACAGTAATTTGCTTACAATTCTGGAGATTTCAGGGGTTCAATTCATGTCAGGCCTGGTTACATTGGAAGAGTTCAGGGCATGGCAGTGAGAAGCAGGGAGAGAGATATCTCTTGCTTTCACATCATGGAGGCAGAAAGAAAGAGGAATAAGCAAGGGGACTCAAGGAAGCAAGTACAGTTCCCAAGGCCACACCCCCAGGGACCCACCTCCTCTAGCCACCCACCTGCTTAGGTTACTACCCAATAAATCCCACCACAACAGCTGCATAGCATAAGGGGTAGGCTGCAGTAGTCCTAGGGTTCACCACTGATTTCCAAGAGACAACCTGTCAAAAGGAGTGCAGTCAGCTGACAACCTCCAGACTCTCCTGTAGCTTGTAGACTGAGGTCATGATCTTCCAGGGAATTCCCATTTGGCAACTAAGCATTCTGGGAATACTAGTGCCTCACTATTTTGCCCTAATATGAAACTTCCCTATAGTCAAAGATCATTGGCGTAGTGGCAATTATTCACTCAAGGTTCTCACTGGGCTCATCTAGACTCTTTCAAGCTTCCACAAAGTCAGAAGCTTGTCCATCAACCTTCCTTCCTTGCCTCTCTTTTCATAGGTATCAGTTCTGTATTGTGGTCTTATGGTTTTTCCTGACTATTTCTGCTTCCTTTGTCCTTGATTTTTCTCAATCAATGCCATCATTATGCCAAGCCTGGTTGTACATGACTATAATCCCAGTATTTGGGAGGCTGAGACAAGAGGATCACTGGTTCAAGGACAGCCTCAACTTAGCGAGACTCTCAGAAATTTAGTGAGACTCTGTTTCAAAATAAAATGGGTATGGATGTAGCTCAGAGGTAGAATGCCCCTGGGTTAAATCCCCAGTACAAAGAAAAAAGCCATTAATTCTTCTGTATTTCTAATTCTCTATTGGCAGATGCTTTCTTATTGATTAAAACTGACTCATATCCCAAAGAGCTCCTATATTCCTATCTATTCGATTATATGATAAAAAGTAAAGCTGTCCTTGACAGGATTAATAATCCAATTAGGTGTATAATGTGTTTTATTTTATTTTTGCCTGTTGGTTTAGTTGTATAAATGTAATGTATAAATGAAATGTATAACTGAAAGTGGCACTCACAGTTTTCAATTTAATGGAAAAATTTTGTCTCTCTGTGAAAGTATTCACCTGTTGGGAACTAAGACCACTAAATAAATGAAGTCCAAAGTTGCAGTGACAAAATGAAAAAATTTTGCTGCAGGGTCATTAGGGGTGACAGTGAGAGAAACCACTATCATTTTCACCCAGTGACTCCTGGACTCAGGATATTAGCTATCTTCACAAAGTGTTGTCACCTACCTGGTGCTGTAATTGAATCATCAGAAGGCCATTATACCATAGATCAGGCCATCTCAGTAGCATGAGCCCATAGGTAGATAAAGTTTTATCTGAAATGAGTTCCTTGATCAGAAACAATGCTCTATGAGTAGGTTTTCTGCAAATCCAAAGATGGTGACTTCATCAAAATGAAATGTTTCCTTTTCCATAGTGCAGTGTTAGTTTCTGCTATTGGCAGGCTGGACAGAAATAGTAAAGCCTTGGTAAGTGGAAGGCCATGACACTGGGGGAAAGCAAAACCACTGTCCCTGCTGCTATCACCCTTCCGTGTGTGAACACACTACCAAGGATGGAGTGGCTGTGAACAGAGGATGACTGACCTCAGTAGAATGGTTATCTGGTTCATTTGATCTTTTAGTTTCTCTTCTGCTGAGTTTGTTCATTAATGAGTATTAATATATGATATAAATATTCATAAATTCTGTGCCTATTCAGAGAGGCCATACATCTCATCCCCACACCTTCTTGCCATCAATTTTCTAATTGTATTGCCTCTAGATTTTTGAAATCTATCCAAAGAATTTCCATTGCCTATGAATCAGTGTAGATCTACACATCAGGACATTTTTTTTTTTTTTTTTTTTTTTTTTTTTTTTGCGGCACTGGGTATTGAACTCAGGGGCATTCTACCTCCAAGCTATACCCCCAGCCCTATTTTTTATTCTTTATTTTGAAACCGAGTCTCACTAAGTTGCGGAGTGTCTCACTAGGTAGCTGAGGCTGGCCATGAACCCAGATCCTCTGGTCTCAGCCTCCCGAATGCTGGGATTACAAGCGTGCGCCACCATGCCCGGCTACATCAGGACATTTTTTCCAGGCAAAATTAAAACTCAGGAGCACTTCTCACAGTTCTGCCTGTTTACCACTGTCTTTCATGGCCACCCCAAAATTGGGGCTGCAGTACTGGAAGTCTTTACTCTTAGGTGGTGCCAGTCAATTTCTCACAAGGTGATCAGTATAGATTGCAAGAGCTATAAGAGGCTGAGCCATTTGCTTGTATTTTTGCCTGAGGACCTGCTTAGTCCTGATGTGATCTATACCACTTTTTTCCTGATGAGGACTGAGTATTGCTTTGCCCACACAACTTTTCAGCTTTAAGATTAGACAACTTCCCATTTATCATAGGCAGCTCAGACCAATCTTTCAGACCAATGGCCAATCTTTCAGTTTATTTGGCCTCACTGATAACTCATAGCCAGTTTCAAAAAGAAAATAGTTACATGCAGAGGATAGAATACCTTTGCCCTACAGTCTGAAAAGTGTGTGCTGTATTTTACCTGTAGGCTCTAAGATTCCATTCAACATCTCCATTTGCCACAGACATTTTGAACCTTACTAGAGTTGCTGTGTCATGGGACCCAAGAGGTAGACCAACTTGTATAGAAGCCTGGAATTTTCATAGAGCTCTCTTTTGCTTTGAGTCCACTCAAATTTTGCAGCCTTTCATGTTTCTCAGTAAATGGTTTTGAGTAGCACATGCACATAGACTATGTGATGCCTCCAATTTACAGAGCCAGGAACCAATAATTCCCTCAAAACTTGATGTTCCTAGTTCTTCAATGCATGGACATTCTAGAAAATATTCATAGCCCTTTGAAGAAGGCAAGGAAGAAGTGTTGTGAGATATATTTTGGTACTGTTGGAATATTCTTTCCCAAGGAAACCCAGCTCTACTTTCATTCAGGGGTGTTTGTTTCTGCAAACCAGCTCAAGTCTTGGAATTTGAGGAATTAGAACTTTCAACTGAGTTATTTAAGTGATCTTTATACTCATACTGAGAGCTATTCTGATTATTCAAAGGAAGTACAAGTTTTGTAGTCTGCATATATATTTCAGACCTAGGGAGGCCATAATTGATAAGCTAGTACCAATGATCATTGCTGTTCAAACTAGCCTGTTTCCTACTATAATGCCTGTTTACTTTGACTCTGAAAATTAAAACCTGAGAATTGGCTGTTACACAGTATGATTGCAGCATCCCACTCTGAATTCTGATAGCTTATAATAGTAACATTTCCCATTCTTGCTCCTGGCCTCTAGAGAATAGCTATTGGGCTTTCAAAGATGGCATTTCCATCGTCAGTGTTTCTTAAAGTTTTTACAAATGAAATGTCCTCTGGACCTTCCTTGAGGACATAATTAGAAAATGAGCAAAGAGGTAACTTATAGTAAAGTCACAACAACATTCTATTTGCCCTAAATATTTAATAATTTTCTCTACAGAAAACCAAAATAATTATGTCACCTCAATGTTGGTAGGCATGGACCATCTTTGGTTCCAGATTTCAATCAAACAATCAAACCTACAGAGCCACTTCAAGCTACTTTAGTTAACACATTAAATAAATAATATCTGATTAATTTACCACATCAATAAATTTTATCCTTGTATTATATTTCTTCGAACTGACCCTAACCCTTGAATTCCATTACATTAAGTATCCCCAGGTTCTTCCGTGTCGACAAAATCTTGCATTTCTGAATGCTACTTGCTCCCAGGTCATATTTTGTGCCCAATGCCCTGTATCCTAACATAGTTATAGGTTACAAGTAATGAGAAGGGAAAGATTAGAGAAGAGGAAATTGAGATTTTCCTGCAAGGCAACTCTCACCGAAAGGTCATTACAGTTTCTTTAGGCAAGAGGAGTCTAATCTCCCGAGACAAAATAGTGGGCAGCTTTTATGGCAAAGCAGGTGCAGTAGAATTTGGACATTTAACCCATTTCCTGCTTGCTCTGAGAATACTTGCTCTGAGAATACTTGCTCTGAGAATATTCCCTGAGATAATATGCAGATTACAGTCCCTAAAGGACTTTTGCCAATGGATAAATGGAAAGATATTGACAATGACAAACTCAAAGGCTTTTTTACAGTAATGTTACTGCTGTAAGGTATTGTGCAGAAATGTAAGCTAAAGATATTTGGGTGAACAAGGCCTCTTTTGGATACACCTTATCTCAGACAAAATATGACTGGTGAAAGATTTTTACTTTTGCTTCGGTACCTGAATGTTATCAACAATTTTTCCATATCTGCTGGCTAATCAAAAGCCCAGGTATCATTGCAGAAGATCAAACCTGTGTTCAACTTTCTTGTAAACAAGTTTTCAGCTGTATGTACTCCAAACAGAAACATTGCAGTCAATGAATCACAGTTAGATTTGCTTGAGCCTCAAAGAGGGAATTGATATAAAATTTAATAAAAGTGGCAGTGAGTTGCACTTTTTTTTTCCTTCTAAATGGGATATTTCAGGTCCCTGGCTTCTCTGGAATGTACCCAGATGCTCTCGTTATAATTATCATGGTAAAGCCGGGCGTGGTGGCGCGCGCTTATAATCCCAGCATTTGGGATGCTGAGACCAGAGGATCGGGGTTTGAGGTCAGCCTCAGCTACCTAGTGAGGTACTCTGCAACTTAGTGAAACTTGGTTTCAAAATGAAGAATAAAAAATAGGGCTGGGGGTATAGCTCAAAGGTAGAACACCCCTGAGTTCAATCTCCAGTACCGCAAAAAAAAAAAAAAAAAAAAAAAATTATCATGGTTCACATTTTTAAGCAATTCTGTAACTTAACATAAGAAAGTCTGTGGTTGCAAATTGTATGTACATTATAATTTAAATACCTGCAAGATTAGATTCTGGGCTTGTTTTAAAAAATCTCATCTCTTATAATATAGGATAGGAAGATTTGTGGTGACTGTTTTTGTCTCATGATTCATTCCCTAGATTTCACCTGGAATTTAAAATTCTAAGTTCAACATTTTCTTTTTTTCTAGGTGTGTGTGTGTGTGTGTGTGTGTGTGTGTGTGTGTGTGTGTGTGTCTATGTACACATGATCCCCAATTTGGGATGGTTTGACTAGATCTTTCACTTTTCTAATGATATGAAATCATACCCATATAACTACTCCATTTTTTAAATTTTCAGTACAATATTAGAGTACATGAGATATTCAACTTCTTATAAAATAGGCTTTGTTGTTAGATGATTTTGCTCAACAGTAGGCAAATAAAAGTATTCTGAGCATGTTTTAGGTGGGTTAGGCTAAACACAATGTTTGGTAGGTTAGGTATGTCACATACATTTTTGACTTAATATTTTTAAATTATGATGGCTTTATTAGGGCATAATCCCATTACAAATTCAGGGGCAGCTGATTTAAGAGTAAGGCACCAAACAACCCCCACTGTACTTCTACTCTTTATTTCCATTAAAAGCCTGGCCTTCCATAGAAACTTGACTCCAGATGACAAAAAGTGATCACATCGCTCATCCCAATCAAAATGACATGACCAAGAATGCATGAGAAGTGAGCTCTTTCATGGAAAACCACAGTACTCTCTGTGGGAGAGGGTGGGAATGAAAACACAAACAGCTAGCCATAGTCAGTTCTTTTTTTTTTTCTTTCCATAGTTGAATATAGATTTTACTATTGCCACTATAAGATCTTTCCCTAGAATAAGACTAGAATGGAGAAGTTTAGCAGCTAGGACAGGGGAAAGAAATGACAGGATGTAGTAGAAGAGAACAGAAGGAGACAAGAGAATCCCAGCATTAGGGAGGCTGAGACCGGAGGATCCGGGTTCGCGGCCAGCCTCAGCTATCTAGTGAGGCACTCCGCAACTTAGTGAGACTCGGTTTCAAAATAAAGAATAAAAAATAGGGCTGGGGGTATAGCTTGGAGGTAGAATGCCCCTGAGTTCAATCCCCAGTACCGAAAAAAAAAAAAAAAAAAAAGAAGGAGACAAGAGAAGGAAGCAATATGGTTGGGGAAAAGAAGCCAGCCAGAGGACAAAAATTGCCAAACAACTCAGTTGAAAGTGAAAACCCAGGCTCTGCCTACTCTGCTGTTTTGTTTAGAGCTATACTTAATAACAATTACACATTAAGTTTAGATATAGATAGAAATAGTTATTCACATTTGAAAAATACTCTAAAATTTGAAAGAGAAATGATGTTAGGACCTATATGTTTGGATAAGAATTTGTTCTGTCCTGAAATAAAATAGAATTCTCATATTCTGGTACATTTTGAGTAATGAGTAATCATGTAACTCTCTTTTGTTAATTTTTGTTTTCATTTTTATGTTGGAATGGGATCTATCTTAATTTTGGGGAGAGAATCCCACTACACTTTTTCTTATCACATGTCACAATCATTTCCAAATACTGCAGTTATGAAGTTGTTTCCCATTGATACTATCTTCATGAATATTAATAAGACCTCAATCTGGAACACATTTCAGGGGCTTCTCCATACCTCAAGTTATATAACTTTGTGGACCTCCTACAAAATGTCCCAGCATTGAAAAATGCTAATCAAGCCTCCTGCCACTCCCTAAACCTTAGCAGTTGCTATGAAATCTCAGAAAAGAGCTTTCTCAATTATTGAGTAGTCTGAAATTGGATGAGCTGGGTAGCTGAAGCATCTGGCTTTAACTTCTGTTTTTCTCAAGTTTTACCAGAGGGATTTTATAATGACTCTGTTTAACCTCATTTTCATTTGTCAGTGTCAGCCTCTTCTGTGGGAATCTTAAGTTTAACTTCTGTGACCTGCCGTTTGTTAAATAGAGTTAAAAATATAAGAATACCTTCCTAGGTTGTAGGGTCAGTTAAGATCTTTGAGAAATAAAGCCTAAACACATGCTCTTAACAGTGCTCATATTCCCACCTTGCTGAATAGACTCACCCAGATCAATTCTATCCCATTGTGCAATTTTTTAAAGCTTTAATATGTTGTCACTTCAGACTGTCTTTGCAGCTTAATGCCATACTTTTATATTGTTGTCAACTGTGAAATGACTCGAATATTACAAACCCAAAGGACTGTGTTTCATTTGGTATGCAATGGAACAGTACGGTGTCATAACATCATATAAGAATAAAACTATACTAAATATAATTTCATCGTTTCTGTGGATTGAGAAATTCCTTGAAGCTTTAAAAAGCCTCCAATTTGTCCAACCCATTCGTTCTCATCTTCTATAGTAATAGAATTTTCAGTGAACTGTAATGACAACTAGCCTCCCTTATATTCTTTAAAAAAATTTTCTTTATTATAATTAAATGTGGCCATATTTCTCCATTATTATTATTGTTACTAGGGATTGAACTCGGGGGCATTCTACCTGTGAGCTATATCCCCAGCCCTTTTTATTTCTTATTTTCAAACAGGATCTCACTAGGTTGCTGAGAATCTTACTACTTTGCTGAGGCTGCCTTCGAACCTGTCATCCTCTTGTCTCATCCTTACAAGTACTAGGATTACAGGTGTGCACCACCACACCCAGCTTCTCCATTATATTTAAATGTGGCATATATGTTTGTCCTACCCAAGTCATATCATTTAAAAGAAAAAAAGATTTATTTCTTTTTGCCTCTTCCTTCATGCTGCTACCTGGGATGTAGACAGGATGCTGAGAATCCTTGAACTTGTAGCTGCCCCAGGGATTGGAAAGAAAAATTGGAACTTCTTGAAACACTTGCTATATGAAATGTCCTCCAAAGGCCTATGTGGTAAAAAGGCTTAGTCCCTAGCATGGTGCTACTGAGAGATGGTAGAAACTTTAAGAGGGGGGGCCTAGGAAGCCACCTTCAAGTAGACTCCTGAAGAACATGATGGGATCCCAACTGCTTTTCTCCTTTATTAAAAAAACAAAAAACAAAAAAACTTTCATTTGTCTTTTATTTAGACATTATTTTTTTACTTAGACATTAAATAGTCAGATCTATTTTATATAACTCAGTGAAGATTTTGTTCTACCATGTGTGGGGAACCATGATACCTTTTTAATTTGCCTCATGCCCAAGAGCAATGGGACCAATATACCATGGACTGAAACCTCCAAAACTGACCAAAATAAACCTTTTTCTTTTTATAATTTGATTAATTTCAGGTATTAGTCTATTATTCTTTTTTGTTTGTTTTGTTTTTATTCCTCTCATGTATTAGTTATAATAACAAAAAGCTGACACTCACATCTGACCCAATTTTCAACTTGGTTATAATAGCAGGTGAACCTGTATCATGACTAGTTAAATCTGGCTTTATATATGTAATAATTTTTTTTTAAATCATGGAATGTACTCTGTGAAGAACAATACACAATATAAGTGCATTAGCTGTAGTACAAAGAAAATGATCTCTGATGGTATGCCCCTTTCTGTATTATTTATGGCAAGAACATGTTATTTGTCTATGGTGAATAATTTTCTCATACACTGTTTCCCAAAGCTTTTCAGCTTTGTTCTACCTTCATAATACTCTATATCCTTGTCTACTTTTAATATTATTTATTCAATACTTTCTTTGACTAGACTTTATACAGATTATTTTAATTAAAACTTATATGACTCAGAGTTCATAGCACTTTTAAAAATAAATGCATACAGAGGGAAATACACCAAGTGATGGGTGTGTGCATTTATGTATCACTTTGAATTTCACTATGATGTATAATTACAATGCACCGATAAAAATATAAAGGATAAAAGCATTGAAAACACACAGAAAATTAAATCATAACAAAATGCTACTGCTTGTCAAAAGCCATGGGCCTAAAGACTTCTCTCTGCTTATTTAAAGAGATCAGTTAGACTTTATAGCTATGGTTAAGACACACTAGCAAGGAGGTGAGCTTCTCTTTTTGGTGTAATCAATTGAAAATAATTTAAAGGGAAAATATTTTTTTCTGTAATTAAATTTGTACACTGCTGCATGAAACCTAAAATCATCTAGGAATGCCCACCATTCCCTTCAGAACATGCTGCTCTTTGGTTCTTTTTTCCATAAGGAAGGGATAGTAGCAATCAGATGATGGTGGGGTAGAGTGTCAGCTGTACTCTAGCTCTGGTGGGTAGCATGGCTTTACACTGTTTCTTTGTAATCCATCATTATGAAAATAGGAAGATATCCAACTACCTCAATGTGACCAGTTTTTGCCGCTTGTTATATTTTCTCAAGTTGTTGCTTTAGACTAGATATTAAATAATTGTTAAAGAGTAAATCCAGCTAACCAATTTGTGATCCTGAGAGTACAATTATGTCTTGTGGTAGAAGGCTGAAATGAATGTCAGAAGAAAAGTGGTTAAGCTTGAATGGACATTTAACCTTGGCCATGAGAATAATAAGCATCATTAAAGAACAAGATGAAAAGAGAGTGGGTTATTTTATAAGCAAATATAGATTTGTTTAATTTGAATAGTTTCTGATTACAGAACGTTTTCCAAACCTTTGAGTAATTCTTGTTTGGAGAACACAATGATGCATTTCTGCTGAAAGGGTGTGTAAATCTGCTGCCTACAAATGTGGAGGCATAAGAGGGCTTCCCGTGAAAAAGAACACAGCATGCACATGCGTTACAGGAGCTTCCCACCAGGGCGGCTTACATATACTAGGTCGTCAAGAGAGAACTGATCATTTTATTGGTGTGGATTTGCCATTAGCAGGAACTGAAGTACGTTCTGAGTGTTTTATCACCTACAGTATGTCTTATGAATGTTTCTACTTATAGTTGAAAGTTTTGCAGTCACACACAATCCCCCCCCCCCACACACACACATAGGTATTTTCTATAGTGCTGACCAAGTAAGTGGAAAAATTCAATTTTTCCATTTAGCATTTGATATAATGCATCCTCCATGCAGGAAATTTAAAATTTTTCTTTGTTTTCATTCTAAACTTCATCTGAATTTGCAAAACACCATATTTTCCTGCTTTAAAGATCAGACTATGTGCCAAAAACTCCATATTCACCATCATCTTCCCTTCCTTCCTTCCTTCCTTCTCCTTCCATCCCTCCCTCCATACCTCCCTCTCTCCTTTCTTCTTTCTTGGATTGAAATCAGGACATTCTACCTTCAAATTACACCCCCAGCTTGTTTGATATTTTGTTTTGAAGCAGGGTCTCTCTAAGTTGCTGAGGGTCTTTCTAATTTGCTAAAGTTGTTCTGGAACCTGTGATCCTTCTGTCTCTGCCTTCCAACTACTGGGATTACAGGTAAGCACCACCATGCCAGGATCATAATCTATTTCTTTAGCTCTTGGCTCACAGGTGGACCTCATCACCCACTCTTAAGTGTTGCCCTGTGACTCAGCTCTGGCCAATGAAATGCAGAAGAGTGTTGCCCATCTTTTTCATGCTAGTGCATAAGGGTCAACTGAATGATCTTCCTGGCTTTCTCTCTTCCTCTGTTATTCACATTTGTTCTAGGATTCCGTTGATGACTATGAGTTATAGGAGATGGTGGAACTAAAGAATATAAAGAGCCCCTGTCCCTAAGTGACTTTGAAGAGCAAATCCTTTCTTCCCACAGATTGGACTTCCTGTGAACAATACATAAATTAACTTACTGATATTTTGAGGTGGTCCCTAAATGAATGCATCTTGATATGACAAAAGTATCAGATGATAAATGATGATTTTAAAGCTGAGGCAGAACTTGAGACTATGTGAACCAGGCATATATCTAAAAGATCTTCATGCAACCCATGCATTTGCAATCACATTCTTCTTACACATTGTATGCAAGTAGGAACAGAGTGCCCTCTCCATGATCTACTTTAGCATTTAGGATCAACATCTCTGGGTTAAAATCTCGAGACTTACCGATAAAATAAAAGAGGAATTTCTTTTAATTAAAAAAGTCTATTTTATAAATGAAAAAAATGAGGTTATTTGTTCAAGGTCACTGATTTACTAAATCATTAAATCTGGACTCCAGGTTCCCTAACTCATAATCTAGGTGATTCCTATTTACAGGTCATTAAAAATATCTTTATTCTGAAGTATCTCAGGATAATTATATAGTGTAAAGTTCAACAATTTCTCGACAGTAGGCAAGTGAATACATATGGTAGATTTAAGATGGTCTCAAAGGCTTAGCTACTCCTCTAATTGAGAAGTAAAGTACCTCTTCTTGGATTGGGTCAACCTTTGTGAGTTGCTTGACCAATAGGCTGTAGCATAGGACTTCTACGATTAGGTCATAAAAAAGTCCTTGAAGCTTCTCCTTGGAAGCTCTCTCTGGGAGCTCTGAGTTTCTCTACTTAAATAATTTGATTACCCTGGGCCTGTGAGCAAGAATAGTCACGTGTAGAACCTCCAGACAACTGTGCCAGCAAAGCCAGCTTTCCAGTTGTCTCTGTCAATAAGTTAAACATGTCAAGGAGGCCATTCAGACTCCCCAGACCGGCTCATGTGGATCAGCTGAAAGCTACAAATTGACCTCCATTAATATTTATGTAGAGCAGAATTCCCCAGATGAACCCTACTTGAACCCCTGACCCAGGAAATCATAAGATAGGATGAATCTGCTGGTTATTTTAAGCAGCTACATTTTATGGTAATTGTTTTATGATACAATAATAGATAAACAGGATACCCAGTGGCTGAAATTTAAACAAATTACTTAACTTTGTGTGTCTTGGTTGCCAACTTATAAATTTGATAAAAATAATACACACCCAGTAGGATAACTATAGATGACAATAATTACTAGAATATTTTAAAATAGACAATAGAGAGAATTTTAAGTGTTTTCGACTTAAATAAATGAAATAATTAATATCTTAGATGATAGATATGCCCTTTACCATGACCTAATGATTACACAGTATATGATGTGTTGAAATGTCACACCATATCCCATAAGTAAGCACAATTACTACACAAGTTAAAATAAAATATATTTATAAAGATAATGCTTCCTTACAGAAGGGATTAAGTGAATTAATATATTCTTAGAACTTTGTCTGGCACTGTAAATAGGAATTAGCTTTATTCTATATTCATTAGTTTTTCATCATAATCCCTAGAACACTTCCTTCTTCGGGTTGCCTCAGTAGATTGCTAGTGTGTTAGTTTACCAACAATAACCCCTTGGCTATGGTGGAGCTTCTTTTCCAGAATCTCCTATCTTGTTGGATTTTAGGTTAGGACTGCATAGAAGCAGAACTCCTGCAGCCTTTGGGAGGCAAAGTGACACAGTTTTTGGTATTAGTTCCCTAAAGCTGCTGTAACAAATTCTCACAAACTTAGTGGCTTAAGGCAGCAGAAATGTGTTCTCTCACGGTTCTGGAGGTCAAAAGTCTAAAATCACTTTCACTGAGAGAAGGCACTGTGTTGATAGAAGCATGCTCTCTCTGGAGTCTCCAGCCTGGCTTCTTGCAGCTTCCAAAAGCAGCAGGAGTCCTTCTCTCAAAAGGTCATTATGCAGCTGTGGTGATGGAGAGACTGTGGCTGGGTCCTGGACATTTCTCACTCTTCAATGTTAGTTGAAAATAAACAACAATATGGCCTGACAATCTCAAAGTCTTGGGTCATTTTAGGCCACATTATTACAAGTGTAGGATCTACAGTGATAAATGTGTTCCATGTGCTATAAATTTTTGCTTGAAAATGCATGTCAATTTGAAAATGTTCAAGAAATACAGAGAAGAACAAAGAAAAAATCATAAAGATTACCTTGCCTCCACGATTTGGAAATAACCATTTTAAACTTAGGTGAAAGTCACTCAAAATAATAAGTAGGCAATGAAAAAAAGGATGAATAAATGAAAATACAAATTCATAGATATGTGAAAGTAATTTACAAGAAAGGAAAGTAGGCTAGGAAAAAAACTTACGTTTATATATTTTTAATTTCAGAACTTCATTGATAACTTCTGACACTGAATAATTTTTCCCCTTTTTTTGATGACTTTCATTGTCTGTGGAGTAACTGAAGAACTCCCTGTCTTTGAAATACCACATTTTAACTGGAATATGTTTACATAAATAATTCTACATTTGTTTGTCTTGGTTTGCAGAGTGCCCATCTGATATACATATTCAGACTCTGGTTGAACGTGGGTTGCTTTACCACTCCCCCCTGCATATCCATTATGTTTTAGCTAATTAATTCCCTTTTCATCTTCTGCGTATTAATAGATTTTTCAGCCATGCTGATTCTGTTATTTGTTGATTCTAAGCTTTCGATTAGTTCTGAAATAGTGTTACACTTGTTTTCATTTTGCTTCCTTAGCTATTTATGCAGTTGTTTTTCCCCTTTTCTCTTTGAGCTCATGGTTTATTGAATTCTTGTCTACATTCTATTCTTCCCTCAATGCACTTCTGAGGCCTTCTCCTTACCTTGATTCATATTTTCTTCTGAGAGGTGCTTGATCTGTCTTTGCATGCTTTTTTCTTGTCCTTTTCTTCTGCCTTCTCTAATATGTTTGCCTGTTCCTTGTTGGTTGTTCATATTTAACGTGGGCTGTTTTATCGGACAGTTTTGATGTTTAAGTGTGCAGTGGTTGAATTCTATTTGGCAGCCTGAGCGTTTTACCTAAGACAGGGTTAGCTTTGAAAATGGGAGACCATATTTCATCTTCCTTTCTGAAGTTTGACATATGTGTAAGAAGTGGAGCCTTAGCAGCTTTCTTCATAAGACTTGAATGTCAATTTTTTATTTAATACTTTGTTCATGTCCCATTCTAGTCTCCATAGGGCCTACATGATCTTTTCCAAGGTATGTTATATTTCTAAGAGACAATGATTTCAGGCTTCAGATTGTTCCTTTAATTTGTAATTAAAGCCTGGACCATGGTAAGCTTTAACAACATGTTCTGTCTCTGCTGAGATTCAAAAAGCCCAAAGAAAATCCCATGGGCTTCTGCTCTCACGGTTTTTTTCCTCTTGCTGACTCACCTTATAATACATTTCTCCCAACATTGACAGTATTAGGAAAGATTTTTAGAATTTAGTCCATTTATTTTTCCCCTAGTAATTTCTTGGGTGTTTAAAGCCATATACAGTAGTCTCAGAATTTTCTATTTGATTGTTACAGATGCATCACTTTTAAATTGTTTATTAAATTTGCATTGGTGCATAGGAGACTCTGCAATCCAGTTTTCTGTTACCATCTTTAAAAGACTTTAAAAAAAAAACCCACTTCTTAATAGTACAATCAATCAGAGACTGATTTAGAAGAAAACAATTGAGATAACAAAGTGATTGAAAATCTTGACAGTTAAGAAACATTTAAAATTGTAATTTAAGGAGAAGCAGAGGAACTATACTTGTAAAAGACTCCGAGACACAATCAGCAATTATTAAAGGCTTTCTTTTAAAGCAGTGAATAGTGTGTGTGATTCCAGAGAGAGGAGAAATGTCAGTGGGTTGTGGGTTGAAATTACAGGGGAACAGATTTCAGATTGATATGTTGAATTAACAGCAGACCTACTTCTGGACCTTTGCTCCTGTTTCCCACTTTCTTGAAACTTCTTTCCCTGTGGTGTCTGTGGTGGATACTACATTATTCTCCATTCACCAAGAGGATTTTTCCGGATCTCCTTATTATAGTTTCTATCTCTTCCATGTCCATTTCCCCATTACTGCTGAACTATCATAGTGTACATAAAAAGGAGTGTGGTTTTATAATTATCTGCATTTTTGTTTCTCACCTATTATATTTAATCCACTTTGGTGCCTGAACAAAGAGTAGATCCAGCAATTTTGACTGAATTAGGGAACACATTTTTGAAGATATTTACTCTTTACAAAACATTGAGCCAGTTTGCCTTACCACAGTTGTGCTAATAGAAATTAAACGTAATCTATATTAGAAACTATTCTATTTAATATAAAAGTTACCTGAACATATTCCCACTACTCTAAAAATTTATTCTTTAGAAATGTCACAGGACAATTGGGTATATAACAACCACAATCTGTGGGATATAATCCTAAATTTTGAAAATGTAAGGTAGCACAATACATTATATTGAAATAAAATACATGTTTGGCCGTATTTAGAGCCCTTAGATTTTGATGTTTTAAAAGACTGCAAATCTCATTGGCTTAAATTTAGAGGATTTTAATATCCATTATGAGAACATATAAAAAGAAAGCTATTTGAATGCCTTTCTAGCCCACTTTCAACCCTTATAATTAATGAGGTTTTTCATTATTTAAATAAATAACTATGCTGAAACTATCTGAACTAGCAGCTACATATTAAACTGATTTGCTAAAAGTAGTGAGTAGGAGATAAGGAACACACAACACACACATATATGACATATATAATGTGTGTATATATATGTATATATATGTGTGTGTGTATATATATATATATATATATATATATATATATGGTATAAGTTTAAGTGTTACAAATATATTTCTAAAACTGCACTTGAATAAAATCTCCTTCTTGTATATTAAAAAATAAAACAATGCACTTAGCTATGAATTGACTTCCTAAATGATATGCTATTTGATAATTTTGGGGAAAAATCTTTATAATGGATTCTCATGCTTTTGCTCTCACCACTAAAATCATTGAATACATATTTTAGCAATCCAAATTATAGGTCAGATTGTCCACAAAGGGCACTGGATATTATTTACAGAAATTCAATTTATCTTCTCCCCTTTCTTCCTTTTTATTTCTTTCCCTTTCGCTTACTGCTCTCTTCTTCCCCTCCCTCTTTCTTTTTGGTTCTCCTTTTACAGAGGAAAAGAAGAATAGAATTGGGATGATACTTTAAATGTTCTGATATATTTCTATGAAATTTTCCATCTTATTTAATAATGCTTCCATTTTGTCCTATGCTCTATATATCTCTTGGTATTAGGGAAAGATAAGTAGGAACTAGAGCAAAGAAAGAAGAGGAAGAAAGAAGTGAAAGAATTAAGAAAAGTGGAGGGATAAATATGGAAAGTTGGAGAGAAGGGAAGGAAAATCAGAATGGGATTATATGGATAAGACAGTGATTGTGTTTTAAAGGAGGTTCAGTACCTCTGATAAGAATCAGAATCAATGTTGATAATTAGTTTCCCCACCCCATCCCTGTTCTTTGTAGAGTCTCTTTTAATATGTTTTTCTCAGTCACATTCAGTTTTCTATTACCTCCTACACTCTCAGCTTTTTTTTTTTTATTTTTTTGTTTTGAAACAGGGTCTTGTTAGGTTCCTGGGAGTCTCCCTACAAAGTTTAGGCTGTCTTTAAACCTGTAATCCTCCCGTCTCAGCCTCCCAAGTACTGGGATTACAACTATGTGCCACTTGTAAACTATAAACCTAGCTATAAACTTAGTTTTCTTTTTGTGCTTTTTATTTTCTTTTGTACCTTTAAAAAATTCCCAACTACAAAATGTTATTGTTCACAATTTTATAAGATGGAATTTAATATTCTTGTTTGGATGTAACCAGACATCTAATATTTGCATTTCCCCTCTCTTGAGTAGCAAGTTAATTTTTGTTTAATTTAAGACAGTACTTCTCAAAATTTCTTGTGGTTCAGAGTTGGTTAATTCAGTTTAAATTAATATCCTGCCTGCCTTCTTCTTCCTTCCTCCTTCCTCCTTCCCTACTCTCTTTTCCCCTTTTCTTCCTTTTTTTTTTTTCATTCTCTCTCTTCCATTGGATGAGGTTTCCTTTGACACCGCAGAGACCTCCATAACTCCCCAGCACAAAGTAAGTAAGTGTTATTTCCTGAGGGAGAAACTGTATTACTTCTAGTGTTTATACATTAACACCTTATACTGTATGTAAATACAATCTGTGCTCTGTGTAAATACAAGGGACTTTTCATGCTCTTACAGTAGTTTAATCAAACAATTGATTGAAATATACTCTTGAGTGGGAATGAATATTTCACTCCACACCTTGACCTTAGCTTATAATTGTTTTTTCTCTTCTACCCCATTTCCTCCCCCATGTAGATGGGGAAAGGGGACTAGAAAGTCTTTTGTTTCATTAAGAATGCACATGTGGAAAATAATTTATAAAGCCAATGTCTGGAATATCAATCATGACTTATAGGTGTAACTGAAGCAAAATTTAAAGAGGTGAGCCATGACAGCTGAGTGAGGCATGGAGCAATATTAGGAAACCCTGTTGTATTAATAATATTCCTGTTGCAATTTGAAATAGCAAATTCTAGCTGGAGAATGAAATCCAAACACCAGAACAGGAGCAGATCTCAGCTTTCACACATAAAATATGAATGTTTTAGTGAAAAGCAAGTCTTTATCTGTCCTTTCCTCCTTGCCTTCCTGTCGGCTGGAGGTTTTGTTTGTGAAATTACCCTTTCTTCTAAGAGTGAAAGAACTGACACTACCACAATCTTTCACTCCTCATACGATTTATCTCCTTAGGTGACTGCCTGTGCAGAACCCTCCGATTCCCAGAGATTATGTTTCATGCAGATCAACCTGTAACCTGGGCAACAGTATAGAAGAACTGGGCTGTGCTATTACATGGTGAACAATGGCACACCATGTCATACCTCCCCTTGAGCAGAAACAATGAAGCTCTGTTGCTCTGGTGGTGGCCATTAACTCAGAATGTGAGAACAGCCTGGATTTTACATCTCCATGTTCCTGGAGAACATGACTTTTAAATGCATGGAGATGTGGAGTTACTGTGTAAGATAATGATAATGAACACTGAATTTCTGAGGTTTGCATCTCTTGGTTAGGAAATAGAGGATAGATGAGTTAGACAGAGCCATATAGATTTAAAAGTTAGGACATAAGAGGTGAAAACAGTTATGGAAAAATGCACAGGATTTTTAGAAATCAAAGAAAGCAGAAAACAAAGGCTAGTTTATTTGTCAGAGAAGCCATGTGTTAGGAAGAATGAAGAACTTAGAATGAATCAAAGTATTATAGGGGAGCTGATTGTGCTGTCTCATTATATATGAGAGCAGAAGAGAAATGAAAATACTCAGAGGAGTGAAAATGAATGGGAAGGGAAGAAGTGTACTGGAGAGCCTGGGAATTAAACATGGGCAATAGAGTTTTATTTTCTTATTTTTCTCTGTCTTTCCAGGTTTTTTTATTCTTTCCTCAAGATTATGTGAACAATATATGTTCACTGTTGAACATTTGGAAAATAGAGAAATGTATAGCAAGATAATAAAAAGTTATCTGCAACCTACCATCCAGACAAGAATAATATGAGCATTTTGGTCATTTTCTTCTTAACTGTTTCAGCCAGCATTCTTACTGCTGTAACCCCAAACACCTGACTGCTGCAATTTAGAGGAAGAAAGATTTATGTGCTCACAGTTCTGAAGATTTCAGGGGTTCAGTCCATGTTAGGCTGGGTGAAGTTTGCAGAGCTTGGAGCAGAGAGCATGACTTGAGGGACTCTGCTTTCACATCATGGAGGCCAGAAGCAAGAGAGAATTAGCAAGGGGATTCAAGGACACAAGCACAGCCCCCAAAGCCATATTTCGAGAGAATTATCTCCTGCAGCCACATCCCACCTATGTTACAATCTGACAAATCCATTACAATGGATTTATCTACTGATGAGATTACAGCCCTCATGTTTTAATTATACCAATTCTGAACATCAATATATGAGCTCTTTCAAGAGATATTCTATATCTAAACCATAACATCAACCATATTATTTTGGATTTTATACCTTGAAATGTGAATTTAGTTTGTATCCAAGTTATACATACACAAAACAAAGGTTCTGCAAAGCTTATTAAAAAAATTGTATTTTTCAAATTTGAACAGATTCTTTTGATATTAACTCACATAACTCCGAGTAGCATGCTTATTTTCCCCTTTCAAAATTTTTCCATTTTAGGCATTATCTCTTGACTTGAGAAAGATGAAGATTTGGATGTTGCTAAAGTGTTGCTTTTAAAAATGTAACATAATGACTTTTGTGCAACCTTAAAATGAATATGCCAAACTTAGTGGTTTAAAACAACAATTCAGTTACTAATTCTCATGAGTTGACTTGGCAGCTCCTGAGTTCTAAGAGGGAAAAAGCTGAATCTACCAGGCTTCCTACATACTCTCTAACGCCACCATTGGTCTGTTGTTCAAAGCCTTTTATAAACCATCTCAGATTGTAGGGGGTAGAAAATGGACTGTTGATGGGAAGAATACCAACACACCCTAGCAAAGGGTTGAAAAGGCTGTGGGCACTAAGAACTGTGATTTATTAGAGGATTGTCTGCCATGATGTTCTTTTAAATTATTTTTCTACCAAGTTATATTTCCTATGTTCTTGTTTCTTTGTCTTTCCTATTAGAAACGTTGTTGGAATACCTGGAGATCCATTCAATATCTGGAGGTGCTGTTCAATAGTTTTACAGGATAAAACACTAGAAAGCTGACTAGAAGCTCTGTGCACAGTTTGGGGCTTGTCAAATGTGGGATTCACTGCAGGGAGATCTGGCTGGGCCATTTGTTTCAGAAATGCCTAATGGCTAAATTCTCCAGGAAAGCATTACTACTCTCCTGCTTAGAAGATATAAACTGGCTGCTATTGGGGATCTCTATGCTGAGTCCTAATAAAAGGCCGTTTGTACTATCCCATCAAGCAAAGCTGAGATGGTACTCCATTTGAGCTGTGCTAATATCTCCCGTTCCAGTAACCCTCTGAATTCTGTTCTGTGAAGGCAGGAAAACTATGGAATCTACTGCTGAGGCATGCTTTAGCAAAATCTCTTGGGTCATTGGTTTGCTGCTTGGCTTTCCATATTGCCAGTTTAGGATTTAACTTTCTCAGCAACGCTAAATTAATTACTAAACATCTAGTTTCCAGCTTCCAAAACCTTATTTTTTTTTTCTGTCTCCATATCCTTTATCTTCCTTTGTAGGGGTTTATGCTCTTCACCTCCTGACCCACCTCCTTTATCATCCACTAGTGTCATTTCAGGGTGCTAATACAGATTTTAATGGGGAGTATTATAATTCATAATATTAGTGTGGTTCTAGGAGGATCAGAAAGATATAGTGACAACTGGGTACATCCGATTTCAACCAGAACTCTCTGCTTAATGCCTACTACATGTATGTACTAAATATTAATTCATGGTGCATGTTTTCTCTCCAAGTTTCCTTCTGCATAGACTAGGCTATGTAAAGTTTTGCATTACAATGACCCTTTTGGGAGTCATAGCGTTACTGTATTGATAGCATCCACTAAGGAAGACTTAGGCTACATGATGCCATGTTTTTTTTTTTTTTTTTTTGCGGTACTGGGGATTGAACTCAGGGGCATTCTACCTCCGAGCTATACCCCCAGCCCTATTTTTTATTCTTTATTTTGAAACCGAGTCTCACTAAGTTGCAGAGGGCCTCACTAGTTAGCTGAGGCTGGCCGCGAACCCGGATCCTCTGGTCTCAGCCTCCCGAATGCTGGGATTACAAGCGTGCGCCACCACGCCCGGCTACATGATGCCATGTTTTATGCTACCATCCTGGCCCCAGCTGATTGAGATGGGGATGAGTACCTGACTCCAAGAAATGAAGTGTGTGAGATAGGTCATGGCCTTTGAAATATCCACACATGAGTGCTCTGTCTTGTATGGGCTGTTCCATATTGAATAGTGACTGATATTTTCCTAAGGCTGTTGATATTAGACACACGTGTATAGAAATAGAAGAGGTCATGGTCAGAAAAAATAAATAAATAAAAAAGTCTCACAGGATATACCTTTCAAACTAAGCAATCATAGTGCAGATTTCAAATATAAGTGAAGTCTGATTAGAAAGACTATGTTTGACACAGGCAAAATATTTTCCTATCTAACAAATGTGTTAAAACATCTTGCCCTTATACTCTTTTTCCTCAAATATTATGTTTGATTTTCCATTAGGTATAGGCATGCATAAAAAATCATTTTCAAACAAAAATATATAACCCCTTCTAAAAATTCTTCAAGATATCAGACATGTCTGATATTGGAAGTTATTGGTGAGGAGTTAGTAACTGTGAGGTTCCTAAAGAAATAATAAAAATTATATCTTTAATCACATGTAAGCTAATTAGGAATATATGAGAAAAATGTTTAATATTCTTAAAATACAAAGAATTCTTCACAGTCAATAAAAGAATACTAATAGCCAAATAAAAATTAAAGTAAAGTCATGAATTGGCAATTTGGATTTTTATGTATAATCAGCAAGCATGCACATTTTTAAATAATATATTTCATCTACAAAAATATGGAATACTTTTAAAAAGGCAATACTCAGTTGGGGGAGAATTGTTGAAATAGGCACTTTCATATACTTTTTATGAGATTATAACTTGGTATAATCTTTCTGGAAGGCAAATTTGTAGTATATTAAAAGAACCTTAGTGGAATTGTTGCCCTTTGCAATAAACTTGCCACTATCATTCTCAGAAGATGCCTGTGAATGGCATCAGCTCCTTTCTGCTCATACTAACAAGGCTGCTTTCTCATGCTTTTTCTAGAAAAAGAACTTCAGGGAGGTGTAGGCCCACTGGAATGCAAACACCGTCTAGATACTTACCTCCTCTGGATTCTTTAAAGAAAGATGGGGGATCAGGGTCCCTGATAGCATATGGAAGTTTCTTCTTTCTCGAAGAAAGCCTATTTCTTTGCTCATACTCTGTGGCTTTGTGGAATTGTCCTGAAACCTGATTCACAGTGGGGGCAGGGGAGGATACCAGAAGGAACCTACTTTGTATGATTATAGTCATAAAATATCATAATTTTTATTATTTTAATGACATTAGAAAGGGTTCACAATATTCTGAAAATTTTAAAAAATCATGCAAAACTCTAGAACTTTTATTTGGAATAAAAATATTTAAAACATTAAAATTTAATAAACTTAACAACAATAAAGGCATAAGGTAAAACATTAGGCCAAAAGGGTGCTGGTGCAGATTTTAATGGGGAATATTATAATGTATCAGCACAACACCAAAAGCCATAGCCATTTTCTAAATATGCTTAAAATAAAATAATCGCTTAATTATAATTAGAGTTTCTAAGCAAGTTTTCCTATTAAAATATAATTAGAATAATTAAAATTTTTTAAAGGTATGTAACAAAAAGGTCCTGGAGGGAAAAAAAGTACTGTTTTTGTTTATCCCTCTAGCTAAATGTATCATAAAAGTACATTCTCTCCCTGGCTTTAAAAGGCAGCAAAAAGATAATGTTCTGACTGTTCCTCCCTATCTCTCTGCAACACTTGGAGTCCTCAAATGGTTAAGATTTGGTAACTAGCACTTGGCATCTCTGAGAGATCCTATGATGTACTGAGGTTGGATGGAGGAGGAAGTGGGTTATCATGGCAATGAGAGGGAGAAGGCAAAGGAGAAGCCATTGCAGAGGAGACAAATCTCTAATGTTCGTTCCTGCACCACCTGTGTGCCCTGTACTCCTGTTGTTATCCTGATGGAGCACCTCTGCATGGGGAGATGTGTAGATGTCTAGGAAGCCCAGAGTGGCTGAGCAAAAATATTACAGTTTGCCAACTGGAACAGGTGAATTTGATGGTGCATTGGCTGCCCTTCACAAACAGGCACTCTGTCTATGGATGAGGATTAGATCCACTGGATCTTGCACAGCAAGAGGGCTAGCTCTATGTTTTTATTCTGAGAAAGGACATTTCCTGGGTGGTCAAATATAAATCCAATTAGAGTTTCATCTCCTTGTGATTTTTATAAAATTATTTTTTTAATTGTGGGAAGGGTGGAGGCATAAATACTTCTAAGGTATCATTTAAAAAGTTATATAAATGTTTAAGTGGTGTAAATAAGAGATTCCTATGTGTAAACACACACACACACACCTCACTTTTGTAAAAAAGAGAATTTCAGGGCTATCCATGGCTCAGTTTCCATAGAAAGTCAGTTTTAAAGAATAATGCCATAGCTGGGGATGGGTGGCACATACCTGTAATCCCAGTATTTGGGAGACTGAGGCAGGAAGCTCAAAGGTTTGAAGCCAGCCTCAGCAACTTAGCAAGAATCTGTTTCAAAAAAAAAAAAAAGCTGGGTGTGGTGGCACACGCTTGTAATTCCAGCATTTGGGAGGCTGAGACCAGAGGATCCGGGTTCGAGGCCAGCCTCAGCTACCTAGTAAGGCACTCCGCAACTTAATGAGACCCTGTTTCAAAATAAAGAATAAAAAATAGGCCTGAGGATATAATTTGGAGGTAGAATGCCCCCGAGTTCAATCAAGGCTGGGAGTGTAGGTTGGAGGTATAATAACCCTGAGTTCAATCTCCAATACCAAAAACCAAAAACCAAACAAACAAGCTGAGGCAGCCTAACTAATTAAAAAGGCAACTCTAATCATTCCCTGTATTTTTTGAATGGTATATAGTGGATCAAATAGCTAACCAGTAACAATCCTCTTGAGCCCCTCCACTTCCTTCAGTCCTTTTGGACTCTGGAGCTACTCTGAAGCTGGAGATACGTGTTCTCAATGTTTTTCTCCTCCTGCCTTTTCCACACTCATATATAATAAATGTCGCCTCTATTAAATACACATAATCCAAGAATAAAGAGAATCAAATGAATACCTTCACAGTAGGTAACTCCCAGTGATAGAACAGCAATTAGTTTTGGTTCCAACTCTTTTAAGCTGTTTTAAGTTTTCATAATTTTCTAAAATGAGCATGTATAATTATAATTTTACTTTTTTATAATTTAAGTTTTAAAATAATCAATGCATCACCATAGCACAAAATTAAACAGAAACAAGATATATAGTGAGAAGTACATTGACTTACCCTCACTCTAAACCTTTAATCTTTTATTTCCTTCCCAGAAGCAGCCCATGCTATCTTGCAGAGGTAGTTTCTGCATACTCAATGATAGCCTCATAAAGCCTTAATTATTTTTAGACACATGAGAACTTATTCAAAACACTCAACTAGATTATTTTCATTTTAATAATTTCAGAGGTCATTCTTTATCTTATATTCATGCACCAGTAGCACTTTTTTTCCTTTTTAATACTATAACTTTATAATAATTGCTTTTTTTGTTTTGTTTTGTTTTTCTTCCATGCTGGGAATTGAACATATGGCCTTATAAGTGCTAGGCAAGTGCTCTCCACTAAGCTACACCCCCATTCCTGTTACAAGTTTTCTTATCTGAAGAGCCATCTCCTCTTCTTTATCCCATCCTTCTCAGAATTTTTAAAGCCTATATGTGCATATTCACTTTTAATATTCACTTTAGAAAATGCCTATCTAGTTTAAAAATATGCTGAAGAATATTCTTAAGGAGAAATAAGTATATTTATTGATTCAAGGAGAGTTGCATGAGTCATTTTGTCCAAGATTTTAAAATGCCCTTGTAAATTTTGGCACACACTTGTAATCCTAGCATTTGGGAGGCTGAGACCAGAGGATCAGGGTTCGATGCCAGCCTCAGCTACTTAGTGAGGCATTCTGCAACTTAGTGACTTAGTGAGACCCTGTTTCAAAATAAAGAATGAAAAATAGGACTGGGGGTGTAGCTTGGAGGTAGAATGCCCCTGGGTTCAATCCTCAGTACCACACACACACACAAAAGTCACTATTTCATAGGGCTCTTTCTTTTCTGATTTCGAGATTAGGTTCTAGCATTGTTATGCTAGATAAGAAACTCCTGAATGTTTGTTTTTGAAATTTGCAGAAGGATTTTTGAACTGCCTAATATGTAATCACTTTTTAAAATCATATATGGAAACTTGAGAACAGCTTAACTAATTAAAATGGTCAGGTCTATTTTATATTATTCAGTTATTCCATACCTTTCCTAAATTTTTAATCCATTTAATTAGATAGATTGCTATAAATTTCTACACAAATATTTTCTCTTTTTAACTTTAACCTTTGTGAATCACTTAAATTTAAATTTTCCTCTTGATTTTAACATATAACTGTATTTTGCTTCATTATCAAGTCTGATACTTTTTTATACTTTTTCCTTCAGGAAGTATTTGTTTAAATTATTAATGTAACAATGTAGTTGCTTTTTATTTCTGGTATGTTTTTCTCAAACATTGTACTTTAATGTTTCTTTTGCATTTATCTTTTACTCTGTGCTTTCTTGATTAGAGGAAGGCATTTCTAGTCTGATAATTTGGAATGCTTGTAATCTATATATGGTTATACCAGTGGTTATCTTTGAACTAGCGTTATATAATATCTATAATTTTCTTCCTACACCATTAGCTCCAGAAATGCATTAGGTAGATTATTGTTTCTATAATATTATAGTTTAAGATTTATATGCTATTGCTCAACCCTCATTCCAAAGGTTGTTTTAGTTTTAGACTGGTATTTTAAGGGATTCAATGCTCTCTGCTGGTTACTTTCTTTTTCCATGAAATTCATAAATTTTGCTGGAATGTGACTCAGTGCTGAGAGTTTTGTGTTCATTTTCCTGAAAGTGTGAGTACTTTTTTGTTCTATAGTTTCAGATTTCTCTAATTTCAGGAACATTTTCTTAAATTATGACTTTGAATGTTTTCCTGTGGTTCCTTCTTCTCTTCTTCAGGAAGCACTGATAAATCATACATTAAATCGCCAATATTTATCATGTTATTTATTTTTATTGCTTTTGAAGTACAGCACTCATACATATATACAAATTACAAATGTAGGATGCTCAATCAATAAAATAGTGAGTATATGTATTAACTATTATCTACTTCAAAAATGGAGCATTCTCAATATACCAAACCTCCTATTTTTTCAAAAGTCATCACCCTCCTAGCTTAAAGTCTTTGCTCTTTTTATTTCATTTTCCTCTCTTATCTCAAATCTGTTTGCCATATTTCTTAGTTTGTATTCAGTGGATTTTTTTTTTTTTTTTTGCGGTACTGGGGATTGAACCTAGGGGCATTCTACTTCCGAGCTTCAGCCCCAGCCCTATTTTTTATGCTTTATTTTGAAACAGGGTATCATTAAGTTGCGGAGGGCCTCATTAAGTAGAGGAGGCTGGCGATGAACCCAGATCTTCCGATCTCAGCTTGCCAAGTACTAGGATTACAAGCATGTGCCACCACTCCTGGCTGTATTCAGTGGTTTCTTTCATTGTTTTTCATTTAGCTGTTACTTTTATGGACATAATATATTTGCTATCCTTTTTAATTTCACAAGTTTATTTTCATCTTCTTTTCCCTCTGATGTCTTCCTTAGATTTCCTTATCTCTTCATTAACTTTGTTTTGTTTTATAGAGAAGATATTTTTCTTTTTAAAATAAATTTTGTGGTAGTTGGGGTTGAATCCCGGGGTGTTCTCTTTTAACTAGGTCCCCAGCCCTATTTTTTTTTTTTTTTGAAACAGGATCTTGATAAATTACCATGAACTGGCCTTAAACCTGCAATCTTCCTGTCTCAGCCTCCCAAGTACTGAGATTACAGGCCTGGGCCATGGAGCTCAGGCTTTTTTCTCTTTTTAAATAGAGTCAAGAGAGAGGGAATAGGGTTGGATTAAGAGGCAAACACAGTAAGTCCTGTGTGCATTTATGTTTCTATTACCCCAAACCTCATTATGCTGTATAATTACAATGCACTAATAAAAGTACATTAAATAAAATAAATCTTTGGAAACATGCTAATAAAATGGAATATATTAAATGTAAAAAATAGGGACAAACACGTAAGTTGTAATCATTTGTAATTCTACCACTTACAAATGCAGAAATACTGAAAAAGTTACTTAACACCTTTCAACCACTGATTTTTTTTTTTTTTTTTTGGTAGAAATGGTGGTGTCTTTTACATACAGTTGTCTGGAGGATTAAGTAAAATACAACATAAAAAATTTTAGCACAATTTTAACCATTGAAAAATAGATAAAAATATGACTTTTCACTTCTCCTGTAATTCCCTGATCCATATAGCATTGTTCTTTCCTGTAAAACTAAAATAACTGTTGAAATGGTCTCTCTGTTTCTTTCTTCACCTATGAACTATTGTTCACAGAGAAGATTTTTCTAAATTGCAAATCAGGTATGTCAGTCCCTTGTTACAAAATACGTCAGTGGCTTTCTACATGTTTCTTTGTGATTAATTAATTGATTAATTACTTACTAATTCTTTGGCCTCTTTCCCCTTTGTCCACTGAGCCACACATTTACAACTCCTCAAACTTAGAGAACATAACATCTAAAAGCATTTTTCTCATTTACTTTTCAGAAATATTCTTCTAAATAGTCAAATAAGTTATTTTAGAGAAGATATTTTCATAATTTTCTTCAAAGTTTGGAAATATCTTTCATCATGGTTTTAATCTACATTGAGACATTTGTTGTATTGCAAATTTCATTGGCATTCTTTTCCTTTTGGCTTTTATTGTGTTTTTCCTAAGCTAGATATTTTTTATAACTGATTTTTATTCATTATTGAATACTGTGGGTTCCACCCGAATGAACTATTTTTGGAGAGATTTGGTTGTGAGAGAAGCAAGTATAGTGCTCTGAGCTAGCAAATATTCTGCCTAGCTCATTGAATAAATTGCATGTTAAGATTTTGTGACTCTATATGAGCTGGTTTAGTCTTTTCTTTTTATTAAATTGAAAAAGATCAAATATTTAGGGATATTTATCAGGAAGGCTTCTCCTGGTAGCACATGAACTTCAAGTTCCTTGTCCTCAGTATTGATTCTAAAGGGCACTGCCTTCTGAGCTCTTTGAATGTTTGCTGAGATATAGATGGTCTCACCTTAGTTGAACTTTTCATTGCTCTTCTTAGTCTTTCTTTATAGATTTTTAAGAGTTATAGCTGTAACCTAATTTCATCAATTACCATGAGGCTCAATTCAACTTGTCGTCCATTCTTTTGATGTTTTGGGATAGTTTAATAGAAGCTAAGTGGTGGTTTTTATTTTGTCTTCTAAAAACAGATATTTGAAATTTCTCTTTTTTTTTCTTCTCTCAGTAAAATAAACACAGGATTAACTTTTATTATGCTACTCTTTTGATCCTCATTTATATTTATAGGCTCTTGGGGGGGGTAGTTTATATCTAGTTCCTTAGTTTTTTCTTCCTGTTATTTTCTATTTGGGAAGACAGGGAATGGATTGGTAAGATTGATTACAATATTTTTTTATTATTAGATAGAAAATTAAATTATAGCTGTTTATATCCATGATGAAGACTTTTCCCACTGAATAGTATACCAGAGACAAGAAAAGGAGGAGATTGTAGTAACTCCATTTTCCCCAACCTGTCAACCACCAAGACTAACCTGTGTCTCTCTTCTCTCTTTGCTTTGCGTTTATTAGACTTTGGTGTGAAAAAGAGCCCAGATTCATTCTTAGGGTAAGGGCTGGTAAATTGTGGCCACTATGCCAAACCTGGCTTTTTACTTGAGTTCGTAAAGTTTTTTTTTTTTTTTTTTTTTTTTAATTGCGGTGCTGGTGTTGGCCGGTTAGCTCAGTTGGTTAGAGCGTGGTGCTAATTGCGGTATTGAGGTGCTGGGGATGTGGAGATGGAACCTGAGGGTATTCTACCAGCCCTATTTTTTTATTCTTTATTTTGAAACAGGGTCTCACTAAGTTGCAGAGGGTCTCATTGAGCATCTGAGGCTGGCCGCGAACCCGGATCCTCCAGTCTTAGCCTCCCAAACGCTGGAATTACAAGCGTACGCCACCATGCCCGGCGAGTTTGTAAAGTTTTAATAGAACATAGCCATTTTTGTTACTTTATGTAATGTTGATGGCTGCCTTTGTGTTACAGCAGTAGATTCCAGTAATTGTGTTTGAGATGTATGGCTCAGAAAAGCTAAAATAATTAGTATTTGGCTTTTTCTAGAAGATTGTCAATTCCTTCTTGAATGTACTAATATCCTAAGTTTAATGTCATCTAAATCACGTGAAATACTTTTTAAAAATAAAGCTTCCTGACAGGTGTGGTGGCACATGCTTGTAATCCTAGTACTTGGGAGGCTTTCCCCCAATAAAACCAAATCTCACTAACATGGGTGGAGATTTGGATCTGGAAGGAAACACATCAAGTGCTGTGTGTATGTTTGCTTAGATCATTTTGAATCTTGCTATGATGTATAATTGCAATGTACCACAGTGCCTTTTGTCTTTCTTTAAAAATACAAAGTTCTCCTCATAAAAATATCCCTTTTATCTAAAACAAATAGATTTCCATTGAAGTATAGCTCTGCAAATTTCACAAAGAGGTTCTTAAACTAGATTCAGTTTGAGACATATCTCAAGAAGTTTGGAGTAATGATTCCACTATCCATCAGTCATGTGGACATGAATACATTTTTATTTTTCTCTGCTCATTTAATTTTACAACCATTAGATTTGTTTTTAAAGGATATGTCTTGTCCTGAATTATTCTAGCAAAAATAAGTACAATACTTGCTTACTTTGCCATTAACTTTGGATTAAAATTTGCTTACCATAAGATGAATTCAATATTGAGTTTCTTCTGTTTATACCTCCAGGAAGGCAATGATAGTTTAACAAACACATAAACAGCTCTCGATATTTAATATTTTAGTGTTACGCATCAGTATTATCATGATGTTACATCAGAGATGATTATCTAGTAATATAAAAATGCAATTTAGGGCAAGAAATTGTGAAGAGACTGTCCTAAGACTTTTGCCCAAACAATTTTAAGAGAATTCCACTGGCCTTGCTTAAAATGCATTCCAGGTTGAAGTGTGGCCCAATTGTAGAGCATTTGCCTAGCAAACTTGTGGTCCTGTCAATCCTTAGCACTGCAAAACAAAACAAAATAAAATAAAAATGAGTGTTCTGAGGAAATTCTCCTGGATATTCTGATTTGTTAATCTGGAACAGATCCAAGAGTCTGTATTTTTATTAAAAATTCAGACGATTCTTGTGATAAGAAAGTTCAGGGAACACTGTTTCAAGGATAGATTTGACTAGTCCATGATAATCACCACAGGCTTTTTTCTTTGGCCTTTAAGAATTCCAGAAAACAAGACACAGACTGTGTTCTTTGAGCATCTTACTCTAGCTGCTCCTTATTTCTTCTTTACATAGATGTTTGCCTCCAGTAAGAAAACAGGAATGTTTGGTTTGGGTCTGTGCCATTGCCTCAGTTCTTTGTTTCATGCTTGCCATTTTTGGCTTGGATGCCCAGATTCTTAGAGCGACCAGTTAAGTCCCTTCCTTCCTTCCTTCCTTCCTTCCTTCCTTCCTTCCTTCCTTCCTTCCTTCCTTCCTTCCTTCCTCTTGGTATTAAGGATTAATCATGGGACATTCTACCTGTGAGCTATACTCCCAGCCCTATTTCATTTTTTTTATTTTGAAACAGTGTCTCACTAAGTTGCTGAGGCTGTCCTTGAGCCTGGGATTCTTCTGTCTCAGCTTCCCAAATACTGGAATTGCAGGCTTGAGATACCACAACCAGCTTAATCCATCTTTTAACTTTCTCCTTGCAAAAAAAGATTGAGCTAACCTTCCCCACTCTGCTCATTTTATATATTTCCTTCCTTGTGATTACTATATTGTTATGCAATATCTTTAAGACTTTATAAATGCTGCCTAGAATTTTATGTGTGATAAACTTCCCTCTATAGACACATATACAGACAGAAAATATCTGTTTAGTGGATGCTTGTAGTAGTTGGAATACTTTCAAACTGAAGAGGGAGAAGATTCCATATGGTGTTTTAAACCAGAATCAGAAAAGGGGATATAGTTTGGAAGCATTCTCAATAATATGGTGTAATTTTTATTTGTTCAATGAAAAAATTTCTAGGCTTTTTGTAATTTCAGCAAAAAGAGTAAAAAAAAAAAAACTAAAGCAAGTAAAAGTGCAAAAGATATTTCTTGGTTAGTGGGTATATGCAAAAGCTATATTGATTTCTAACTAGAAGTCTCCTCCTGGAGGTTAGTGATATGAGTGAAATTTAATTTAAACAAAAGAGGATAGAGTTTGAAGACCTTCAAACTAGGATAGATGTCTTCTAATATTGCTTCCAACATTAAAATTTTGTGAATTTTCAAAGATTCAAATGTCCTATTCTTTTTTTTTTTAGAGTACTGGGGATTGAACCCAGGGGCATTCTACCTTTGCTCTGTACCTCCAACCCATTTTATTCCTTATTTTGAAACGGTCTTACTGAGTTGCCGAGGGCCTCACAAGTTTCTGAAGCTGGACCCTAACCTGTAGTCCTCCTGTCTCAGCCTCCCAAGTACTGGGATTACAAGTATGTACTACCATGCCTTGCTCAAATTCCTTATTCTAAAATATGTTATCCTAATTGCTTTTTTAAATTTTTTTTTGTATTTTTATTCCTCTTATACGCATTTTGTATAATTGTGCATAGAGAATTAAGAAAAAAAACTGGAGTGCTGCTTACTTATAGTATATAGAAAGCTAAAAAGAATATGCTCATATCTCTCAATGAAAAAGAGCTGGATAAATGACAAAAAATCATAATTTCTCTCGAATGCATCAAAAAACTGAGGACATAGGGCAATTGAGAAGTCTGAAATCCAGAGGAGAACAAACTCTTCCAAGGAAAGGAGTTGCATAAAATTGATCTTCTCTGGCATAGCAAGGGAGGAAGATGTGTTAGCTTCCATACTTAACACATGTCTGTCTTTAGGCTCAAATAGTGTTCACTGCAGCTGCTACTATTCCACAAAAGATGTCTGGAATTCAACCAAAAATTATAAAACACAAGTGAGAAAATAAGCATAATCTCAAGAGACAAAAAACTACCTGTATATTGGATATATTCGTAAAAATTTTAAGTAAGCTTTAGAATAGTTTTGGATTTACAGAGGAGTTGCAAAGATAATGCAAAAAAGTATTAACATCTGATGTCCTCAGTTTTTTAGGATACATGTTGTACACATGGCACATTTATTTTAAGTAAGGATACAACATTCATACACTTTTTGTTTGTTTGTTTTTGGTACTAGAGATTAAACCCAGGGGCCTTCTGACTCCAAGCTACAACCCTAGCCCTTTTTAGTATTCATTTTGAAGCAGGGTCTCTATAAGTTGCTGAGGATATCCTCACTAAGGAGCCAAGGCTATCCTTGAACCTGTGATCCTCTTGTCTCATACATTACTATTAACTAACCTCTGTAATGTATTCAGATTTCACTAACTTTTTCTTGGTATTCTTTTTCTGTTCTGGATCATATCCAAGGTATTACACTGCATTGATCAGCATGTTTTCTTAGCTCCCTCTGTTCTGTGATGACTTCTCAGACTTTCTCATGAACTGGACAGTTTTGAGGACTAATGATCAGATATTTTGTAGACTGTGCTTCAATTTGGTTTGTTTTATGTTTTCTTTTATGGTTAGATTGAATTTTGGGAAAGAAGATTATAGAGTCTTATTATACGAAAGGTACATACTATCAGCATGACATGTTTTTGATGAAGGGAACTTTAATCACCTTGCCTATGTAATATTTTCCAGGACTCTCCACTGTAAAGTTATTTCTTTTTCTCCCTTTTCACAGTCCACTCTCTGTAAGAAAGTCACCAAGTACTACCACAATAACAGTGTAGAGTTAAGCTCTACCTCCTTGACAGGAGAATAACTACATACCTTTTTTCCCTTTCCTGTTTTCTACTACAATCAAACTGAGGAGAGCTGGATTCTTTGTTCATATTTCTTTGAAACAAACTTGGGCATATTCTTATTTAAATGATGTATTGAGGGGATATTCTCTGGAGAAAATGAGTGAGGGATATTGGATAGGCCAAGGAGAAAACATTAGATGAGCATGTGGTCTCGGCTGGAGAATAGTCAGACTGAACTCAAGAGATATTCTGAGCATAAATTAATACCACAGAGTTAGTTTGCTCCAAAGGAACTGGCCTTGTATATATTCCCATATCAACTAGTCATTAGCTATAGACTGTAGTATGGTGGACTGGGAGTAATCTGCTGGTTGAAGTTGTTCCCCCTGGCAATATTCTCCAGATAGAGGGCACCTGTGAGCTGCTAGCATCCAATACAAACATCATCTGGGAAATAAATTCATTCACTTGATAGAATGGATGAAAGAGGGAAATGAATTTTATCCATTTTAGCTAGTCCATTCATTACATCTTTTCCTCCTTGTCATTAAGTTCAAGGCTTTTCCTTTCCATTGAAATGGAATGCAAACAGCACAGAATGTTATTGGTACAGCCTCTACTTTCAAGCTTACTATTGTCTTTAAGTTCTTTTAAATAGTTATGTGACCAGCCCTGAAATCAGTAGAATTCAGGAATCTTGATATTTAATATCCTTGTTTCTTTTAGATTGTGTGTGTGTGTGTGGGGGGATGTTAAAAACTTAATTGCTTGAGAACTTTCATTGTTTATTTTTGTCTTAGTTAGCATTATCACTGCTATAATCCAAAGATCTGACCTCATACCTTAGAGGAAGGAAGATTTACTTGTTCACGGTTTTCTTGGGGATTTTGGGTTCAGTCCATGTGAGGCTGGGGACCTTGGATCTCAGGGCATGCGGTGCCAGGAAGCAGAGAGAGGGAGAGTACAACTCTTCACTCTCACATCATGGAGGCTGGAAGCAAGAGACAACAGGCTAGGGGAGGAGGAACTATATATAATACTCAAGGCTACATCCACAGGGACCCACCTTCTCCAGTCATACCCTGCTGTCCCAGGACACCACCCAGATAAATCCATTACAATGGATCTATTTACTGCTAAGATTACAAGGAAGCCCTGCTTCCAATATTGCTATCTTGTTTCTGTGAGGGGCAAGGGGGGGATTTTAATTCCAAACCATTACAATTTTTATTTCCATTTTAAGTATGAACACATTTTTTTGTGATATCTACATTTTATTATTGAGTAATATGGATAGATATGCAAGGCCCACTGGAGTCTATAAATTACAGATTGTATGTATTTATGTAAGACAGTTGTGGAGGGATTGTTCTTTGTCTCACTCCACTCCCCCTTTTGCTCCAGTCCAGAGAGCCTCCAGTAGAGGCTGGAAAATTAACCAGGACACTCTGTTCACATAGAGCAGCCTTCAGGAGCTAAGACTCTATATGTGAGATAGGTGCAGCCAAACTGGTACTGAGGAGTCACAGAAAAAAAAGCTGAGCAATGTGGGGTGGTGACTGTGTAGGTGATATTTAATCCTGAGACAGAGGCATTTGATGCTCTTAGGCAGCTGTGATGTAAATTCTGTGGTCTCTCCCTAATGTCACTGATGTCCAAGGGCAGGTGGTGCCCTGTGGTGTGTTTAGGCATAGATTCTAATTGCTCAGTTTCCTAGAACTTCCTAAAATTGTATATGCTGCCTTAAAACCTGGAGTAAACCCTCTTTTCTCAACTTGCTAGAATGGATTTCATCACTTAAAACTAAGAGCAGTGACCTAGATAGTGACAGTAAAAATCCGAAATAGTGGCAGGATTCTTATCAAAATAAGTCACAATGAGGTGACAACATTCTAGGTTTTGTTCCTGAGCTTTGTGGTCCCAAAGACCCATTCCTGTCATCTGTCTAAGGTGGTCAGGTTGAGAAACAAACTCATAAAACTGAAATCAGAGCTGAAAAATGAGACTGCAGTGAGCTCAGGCATGGATTCATGACAGGAATAAGATGTTAGGTGTAGTTTCTCCCTAAATTTAAGCCTGGGTCAAGAAAACTGAGCCTGAATGTGAAGACTGCAGGAACGAGCCTCACAGACACAGATATATCAATGCTTCTCAAGTATCAAAACATGCTAATGGTGTAGGTCTGGAGTAAATGTAGCTTTGTGTTCTTGCTTTTCCATGGTACACTAGATGCTTTGAGGGTGGTAGCAAAGGCGGTAAAGCAGTCTGTGGGGGGTGTCAGTGAACAGCCCAACTTCTTGGACCTGACAGTCTTGCTGTGCCATCCTCATGTCAGTGTTCTGTTAGGCATATTGTGCTTACCTATACCCCTATTTTAGGACATAGGAATTTTCTACTTAGGTCTATTTAAAGGAACAGATGTAGCCAATCACAACATGAATTGCTAAATCATATCCAGATGAGTGAGTGGGTAAGTATAGAGGGAAAACATTTGTATGACCTGATGACAAATCCCTCTGATAACAGCCTGGAGAACTGGCCAATAGGACTAAAAACCTTCTAAGTTGGTTGACCAAACATTTCCCTACTTACCCTGGGCATCCCTGGATGAACATATGAAGCTCAGATTTGTCACCTTTTTGTTTGTGAAAGTTTTTCTTTTTTTGTTTTTTGCGGTACTGGGAATTGAACTCAGGGGCATTCTACCTCCGAGCTATACCCCCAGCCCTATTTTTTATTCTTTATTTTGAAACCGAGTCTCACTAAGTTGCGGAGTGCCTCACTAGGTAGCTGAGGCTGGCCGCGAACCCGGATCCTCTGGTCTCAGCCTCCCGAATGCTGGGATTACAAGCATGCGCCACCACGCCCGGCTAAGTTTTTCTTTTTGAGAACTGTCTTAACTTTTCCCCCACATAACATGTTAAAATGTGGCCTCTGCTTTGACCTAAATTCTGAAGTTCTGCTAGAAAACCTTCTAGCCACCCACTTTCTGGTTAATTCTTAGATTGTTTCAATTAGGGCAGAAGTAGAGAAGGAAGTTGATTTCTTGATTTACGCTTTAGAAGATAATCTAATTTCTTGGAGTGAGCCTCATTCAAATCCTCAAGTACTGATAACCCTGATCTGCCAATATCTTCAAGATGTTGCTACCTACACAGTCTATCTTTAGGACTTAAGAATGAAAGCTTGTGAAATTTATGTTTCCTCTAATTTTAAACTTAAATTTGAAGATCTACTTTCCCCTGAAAATGAGAGTGATTATTCTTTGTCTTTCGACTGTACTTGACTGTGTTTCAGTTACTTACAACTAGCATATCTATAAAAGTTCATATATTAATTTTTTTAAAAATTCAATGACATTAAAATTCAAGGAAAATTTTTATTTACAATAGTGAATTTACCTTACCCAACCAGTGTAGCCTGTCATTTTTTGTATGCAAATTGTGCCCTAATAAATAATTTGAAGTAACTTGGCATTCAAATTGTTCATCTAACTATATTCTTGCCATCAAAACTACCAAAAAGTAGCCGGGCGTGGTGGCGCACGCTTGTAATCCCAGCATTCGGGAGGCTGAGACCGGAGGATCCAGGTTCGCGGCCAGCCTCAGCTACCTAGTGAGGCACTCCGCAACTCAGTGAGACTCTGTTTCAAAATAAAGAATAAAAAGGGGCTGGGGGTGTACCTCGGAGGTAGAATGCCCCTGAGTTCAATCCCCAGTACCGCAAAAAAAAAAAAAAAACAAAAAACAACAACAAAAAAAAACTACCAAAAAGTTAATTCACACTGTAGTTAGATTTTGAAAATTTTATTAATATAGAAGATATATCTCAAAGGAATGTTGCTTCAGGAGTATCAGGAATGGCAAGTAGATGGTAAATGAGTTCCCCAAATTCCCCCCCTTAATATGTATTTCTGGAACAAAAGTAATTCTGGCTAATATTTAAATATTGGTTAACAATTGCAATTATTTTGTAAATATTTTACTGCTACAATGCTACTGATACCCAGGGACCCACCTTCTCCAGCCACAGTCTACTGGCCCAGAACACCACCCACTGTAATGGATTTATTCACTGCTGACATTACAACCAAGCCCGGTTTCCAACATTGCTACCTTGTTTCTGTGAGGGATGGGGGGCATTCTGTTTCCAAACTATTTATTACAATTTTCATTTCCATTTTAAGTATAAATATCCATCCTCCTTTGTAGGCTCTTTCCCTTCTTCTTCTTCTCTTTCTTTGCCTCCTCTTAAAACTACAAGACAAATTTTGAAAATAACTTGACACAATTTGCAACAGACATACAAGAAGAATAAATAAGGAAAAACACCATTAATGAAATATATATGCAAATACCAAAATGGGTGAAACTCTTTTTAAAAGGTTCTCCTCTAAGTGTGGAGAGATTTTATGATCAAGCCTCAATGTCCTGTTGCTCGATCAGGATTCAGGTAGAGAGAGTCATGACAGCCACAGTAGCAGAAAGTTAAGAATCATCGTGGAGAGGTAGGCCTTTCCCTTGATTTTTGACTTAGGTCCTTTTGAGAAAGGAAGTTATCTTTGGGTACTTTTATTAGTGAATGTAATATACAAGCAATCTCAGAGAAAATGAAAAGGTCCTCACATCTTACTTTTATGTCTCCTGTAATAAATTTATTGAATAAGCAGAGCTCAGAAGAAACAATTTTTTTCCCTCCAGCCTCTTCCTTTAAACATATTATTATACCTAAGATCACTCTTTCTCAATCGTTGATGATATTATTGATACAAAGATTTGCAAACAACATTCTAATTTTCAGATTTTAAAGAGTCTAAATTAAATCATTAATCTCATGTCCAATTAAGAACCTATTTCCCCCTGTCTTTGGCCTGATGTAGATATTGGGGACTAGAAGAGAAGAAAGTGGGGAAATTATCTCACATGCCTACAACAACCATATCCTCTTCCTTCGTGTTCTTATAGGATCATCAAGTTGAGGGTGGTAGCAGGAGAAATTAAGAGAAAATAAGGCTAACTTCCTGGTGCTGTTGTAATCTGGCCATTGGTGTCTTCTTTGGGGAGCGGGAGGATCCAAATGCTGTCTATTTCTTATTCTACGGAACCCCGAGAAAATTTCTATACTCCATCATTCATTGGTGAAGTAGAGACATTTATCTATCAGACATATCTCTCAGTTCTTAACTGTGGAACATCCAGAGCCTCTTTCTACCCAAGGATTTTTGAAACCAGAATGGCTAGGGCTCATCTAACCCAGCTAGGAAACCTTCATTTCTAGTAGGAACACCTATTGATCAAGCTGTCTAGTTATATACAGTAGGTTGATGGCAAATCTTTATTGGATAAACAAAATAGCTCATAATTCCAAATTCCAGAATGTAATTGTTCTTGTCATCCCATGATCATCATGTAATAGTGATTGGACTTCTTGTGTAGAAAACTGTACTGTAAAGGCAGAGATAAAAGGAGAAATTTAATAATGAGGCAGAGTTTACCTGATGATGACAACTAAGTGACAGAGACAGTAGAAAAACAGAACAGGAAGCAACTTTGAGGGGCAGAAGTCTGTGGTGGGTGCGGCATTTATGTGTACCACCAGGCTGGCACTGTGTCTGTGTCGCAAAGGGACGATGGAACTTTGGCAGTGATCTTGAGAAGGGAATACAGAAAAAGAAAGGTAACTGGCATCAGCAAATGTGATGAGCATTTATCCTAGGCATGGAAATATCCTATGGAGATGCAAATATCCTATGCATGTGAAACAGTGAGGCAATATGTCTGATGCAAACACTTGGGTTTATGTTGGAGACTGTTGGGAATTAAAGATGCACAGGTGGTTCAGAGAGAGGTCTTGCAGTGTATTGAATATCAGGCTTAGAAAGAAGCAAAATAATGCAAATAAAGTTTTTGAACCCACTCATCCTGCATACTAGGAACGGGAATGAGAAAGAGAGAATATCATCAAGAAAATAAGATCTGTGGTGGGTCTAATTAGGAATAGGCTGCATGCCAGATTCTATCAGAAAGTCAGCATTGCTGGTGTTCTCCTCAGTGTCGTGAGGCATTCATTATGATCATGGAGAATTGCATAACAAGTGGAGGATCTGTATTCCAGTTGCTAATAATTTAGTGGGTAATGATGTATGCATATGAAGGTACCAGGCTGCAGCGCCCACAGGGCTCCTCTTAAATTCACTTCTACCACCTATTGATTTCTAAACACTTGTTCCTAAACCCCAGAAACATAGCTTTCTTAATCTTCTGCTCTCCATTTGTTGTTATTAGTCAACACACTCTGTGCTGTGGATAATGAGCATTATGTAGGGTAGAATATTTATAAACTGAAAAACATAGGTGCACTAGCTCCCTGATGCCCTAAGATCATATCTAGCAAACATAGGTTCTCAAAAATTTTTCCTTGTTCTTGATCACACCCCCTCTATTATTCTTTCTAAAATATCTACCTTTTATATCCTATCTTTTTTCTATATTAAAACACTTTGCCCCTTTAAATTTTACCCCTTAGTTTCCATTCCATTTCCATTGGCTTTTGGTTTGTCATTAATCCGCAGGGTGAATTTAGATGCATTACATGACCTTCTTAGGTCTGTTTTCCAGCTACATTGAATTGGGTAATCTTGACCTGTCCTTTCAGTTTGAAATGATATAATATATGTAAAATTTCTTTGTGAACTAGTAGGGACCACAAAAATGTAGGGTAGTTTTTATTTGTTTCTCTTTTTTTTTCTTCTGATTTCTGGAACCCTAAACTGTTTCTAACACCCCCACATCATATATGTCATGGATAAATTTTTCATATCACTTTATTCAAAAGATAGTGAGAGTACTAAAAGTATTTAATAGCTTCTGGATTGTATCTGTGTGTGTGATCATGGGAGAGAAGGGATTCTTTTTCCCCTCATTCTCTATTTATATACATATGAGAATAGCAGTTCCTATCTTTTTTCTAACTGAGATTTTAGAACATTAAATTCCCATGTGGATATGGATACAAACAACAAATAGCGATAGTCCAAATTTTACTAGCTCTTTCCCAACCCATCCCACCAGGATCCCAAACCCCTAGAACCATCTCCCCACCAACCTCTAAAGCATTTCTGGGAGTCCCTGCTCAGATAATACCATGTCAACATCTACCTTTATTCCCGTTTTTCTGCTCAGCCCCATGGCAGGTGGCTGTGAGTCTGCTTCCAGGTATTACTGCATCCACCAGTCTCCAGTCTACCTTAGGCTGCAGTTGAACCACTGGAGGCCTGGGAATGCCACAGATGCACAGAGTGCTGCTACTATAAGTAGGATAGTACACTTACTCTCCATTCTGTGCACTAGCAGGAATTCTGTGGACAATGCAATGGCACAGAGTCTTCAGAGAAAGTAGTCTTTCCATTCTTACTTAAATGTATAACCCCAGTTTCAAATATGAATTCGATGTGCATATAAATCAGAGTGATAGACTCAGGGACAAATCAGAATATCCATTTCTATCCAGGGAATATGCTTTTCCTTACAGCCTTTCCAGTTTGAGACACCTGTGTCCTTTGTCCTGTAGGATGACTTACTTCCACAAAATGCTTCAGTCTTCTAGTGGGAAAACCAGAAGTTGAGTTCATCAGAAATGCCCAATATGTATAAAATATGAAAAAATATATTCTTCACTCTGGGAAGCAGAATATGGTAAGAGATATAAATGTCTTTAGGAAAAATTCCTTGATAAGAAGCTGAACCACAAAGGCCTGGGAGTTTGCCATTATGAAGACACTAATATAGTGGATGAGGATAAAAAACAGAGAAATAAAAAGAGAGATGCCACGGGGAGTAGGTGAATCTAGGCCTTACAGAAGAAAATGATAATGGAAGCCTGTTTGACTTGGGGAGGCAAAAAGGACTTCTAAAGAACAGTGATGACTTCTAGTTGATTTTTTTTTCTGATACTAGAGATGGAACCCAGGGCCATTCTACCTCCAAACTACACCCTCAGCCCTATTTTATTTTGAAACAGGGTCTCATTAGTTTGCTGATGCTGGCCTCAAATCCGTGATCTTCCTGTCTCAGCAAACTAAGTACTGGGATAATATGCATGTGCTGCCTATAAAGTGATTACTATATGGTTCTATGTTCTTATCCACGTGAGGAAGACTTTAAACTATTACAGAATACGGAATAAAAGAGCATAGGAAATTTAAGCCAAAATCATTCAGATGTTATGAAGTAAGAGGGCTTTCCATCTACCTTGGGTATTTGTCAGAAAACCAGTTATGCTTCAAAAACTAGAAAGTTCAATTCAACTTACAGTACAATAAAGAGGCAAGAATTAAGCCAACAAAAACCATATGTTATTGACACAAATAATCAGTATTTTGAGAGGTATTAAGGATGAGTCTAAATTGGGTAAGTGGCCTGCTATACTAGGGAAAATAAGAATGTATTGGAAAAGGAAATGAAAGAAGAATTAAATTGTGACTTTAGTGTTAAAGGAATGAAGGCACAGTATTTGGAACAGAAGCAAATAAGGAAATTCAGATAATTAGTTAAAGATCCAGAAGCAGAGAGAAGAAGGAGGAGAAAGGAGAAAGAGAGAGAGAGAGAGAGAGAGAGAGAGAGAGAGAGAGAGAGAGAGAGATCATACAATGGCAAGACCTTTTCTTGATTAAAGCAAGGAAATTGAAATAAGAGTTTAGTATGCAGAGCATTCAGGGTATGGAGACTAAATTCTTTTGGGAAAAAGATTCATATTAGTGTGCGAAATAATTAGCAATCATCAGAGGGATAAAATTATGGGAGGATACTATGCTATGATTTTGACTGTCATGCACAACATACACTGAGTTTAAGATCCCAGAGGTGGCAAAGACTAAAGAGAAGATGGGGCGGTCATGAGAAAGTAAGGACCAACCTGGGGACTGTAGAAGAGAAAGGAAAGGAGTGGCACAAAGTGAGAAATGATTGATTATTTAGAGACAAGCAGCTGTGGGAATAAAAAGAAAAAAAATGAGGCTTACATTCATGAGTACCACAATCACATAAGAGACTGAGAAAAAGCCAGTTACTGGTATCAATTGTACCAATTGCAACTCTTATTTGCTCCAGGGTCTTATGGTGCCCTGTGGCTCAGGCAACCTCTAGGACTTAGCACTGCATCCTTAGAAACCTTTTCAATGTAGGGCTGCTCAACATCAGTGAAGTGGAATGAACAGAGGCTACAGCATAGATGATAACTTCCCAGACCCAGAACCAAGATTTCGTATCAAATAACCCGCCCATGTAGGAGATTGCCACAGTCAGAAAATAGGAGGTAAAGAGGATGAAGAAGATGATGAGGGACCTCAGGGCAGTGGAGTGAGCTCTCATTCTGGAGTTGCTGTGGTCCACATTGTGTTGCATCTGCTCCCTGTGCTGGACCAGTGAGGCTATAAGCAAGATGGTCGAGGCCAGAAACAGGAGAAAAGGAATGACCAACATGAACAGTCGATAAGACTGCAAAATATACTCAGCAAACGTGTGGAATCTCTTATTCAGAGTATAATTCCTGGGTAAATGATCCGTGAGGCTTAATTGCATCTGGATGTAATAATCAACAGCCAAAGGGGTCATTGTGACACAAGAAAGTATCAAAATACCCAGTAACAACTGGGGAACCAATTTCAGAAGTCTCCACTTCAGCCAGAGGAAGAGTGGATGCGTGAAGGAAGAGACTTTGACACAGTAGAAAACGGCAAGCAGGCTGGTTAACCAGAATGTAATGAGGTTAATGAATTCCCAGATGATCCCTAATTTCCAGAGTCCATAATTAGGGTTAGCATAAGAGTAAAAGTTGCACCACAGCGATGTCCATTGCAGAAAAAAACGGCAGATGCCCAGGCTGATGAGAATCATATCCACAGGTGACAATCTTTTGAACTGCATCCACTCTCTGCCCAGCACTGCAACAATGAAGCCGTTCTGCACAATTATTATCAGGGACTCGAGCACATAGATGACGATGAAGAAGACAGTCAGTTGGAACGGTGCCATGCTTAGACTCTGAAGTATCTTCCTGGACAAAAAAACAGAAGCTCTGCATCAATTTCCAGGTAGGAAACAGGTCCCTGTTCCTCTCCTTGCCCAATATATGAAAATGTGTTGCTCTGGATGCAAATTTTTCCCAGGAAAGTTTTGACTTCGCTATTTTCTTATCTACAGAATTTGTTTCTGTTTTGCTTGCTGGTTTGTTGTTATACGCGAATGCAGGGAAATATTGTTTAAAAGTGGCTCCCTATTCAAGATGATTTATTTCCATAAGGCATGCTCATTTAATAAACATACTGTTAATTTTCTCTTTCTCTGTCTGAAGTCCCCTTAGGTTATATCCCCAGCTTCTTTAAATGGTATCTTTACACATTTAGCCTAAAATACTAGCCACAGAAAAGATAAACATTTTACTGTCCATTCATGTCATGGGTGAAGTTTCTATTCTACTGAAAACTATCAACGCTAACCTCAAAAGCCCTGTGTTACAGCTTTCTCAGCAGCTGGTGGTGGACACTACAACCATAATTGCAGGGTAAATAAAAAGGACAACAAAATTTGACCTTTGAGATGGCCACCCACAAAATTACTGGAATTCAAATATCCAAATTCAAATATTGCTGGCCTTCCAATATCCCCACCTAATCTTCTCATAACTGCCCAGCAATTCCCCAACCCAGAGAAATCAAACTGCAGAGAAATCACTGAGCATTCTTTCTTGAACTCCCTCCAATTGAAATGAAGTGTCCTTCATTCTTCTTCCTCTGCCAATCCCGATGCCTCGAGCATCTGCTTGATATATTTTTAGAAATGGTTCTTGTCTCATTCACATCACTGGTTTATTTCCTCCTCCTCCTCCTCCTCTTCCTCCTCCTCCTCCTCCTCCTCCTCCTCCTCTTCCTCCTCCTCCTCCTCCTTCTCCTCCTTCTCTTCCTCCTCCCCCTCCTCTTCCTCCTCCTCCTCCTCCTTCTCCTCCTTCTCTTCCTCCTCCCCCTCCTCTTCCTCCTCTTCCTCCTCCTTCTCCTGTTCTCATGGCTATGTTCTTTCTGTCACTTCTCACAGGTGAATTGAAAGGGAACCCTCTGAACACTAGTAAAACACATTACTTCTAAATAGGCAGGCATTATTCCACAGCTATGCAAACGGGTTGGAGAAGGTAGACTTTTCTCTTGGTATGTCAGATAGACACCAAATATTTAATTGGTGGCTTTGGAAGTGAGAGGTGAATTATAGCAATTGCCAGTTGATGAGGGAGACAAGGTAACAGTCATCGATCCTAGGTATGTTAAACTCCCGGCCTGTATAGACATTGACTCTTTCAAGGAAGAGAAAACAGAAGCAATCCACCATTGAAAGAAGAGAAAAGAGAAGCAATCCACCACAAAGCTTAGAATTCTCGAACATAAAACCCAAAACCAAACTGGGAGTGGTGGCGCATGCCTGTAATCCCAGTACTTGGGAGGCTAAAACAGGAGGATTGCAGGTTTGAAGTCAGCCTCAGCAACTTAGTGAGGCTGTCAGCAACTTAGTGAGACTCTTGTTTCCAAATAAAAAATAAGTAGGGCTGGGGATGTAGTTCAGAGGAATGCTCCTGGATTCAATCCCCAGTACCACCAAAAAACAAACAAACAAAACAAACAAATAAACAAACCCCAAAACACTGAACCCATGATGCAGAGGAAAACAATATTTTTAAAAATTGTATCAGAAAAACCGAATTAAAACGAAAAAGTATCTGCTTTGCATTCTCATTAGAAGGAAAAAAAAGAAACAGGAAATAAAAAATGGGATGACAAAACAATAGTCTGTGATTAACTAAAAGATGAACTGGTTGAGTTGTATCCAGTCATAAGAAAGGAAAGAGAAAAGAGATGTGATGTTGGTAGGTGCAATCTGCAAAGCCAATCTTAGCATCTGCCTTGCGTCCTGGATATGCTAAGATGTCGCCTTCTAGATACACAGACTTGTTCTGAGTAATCTTAGAATGACCATGCTGCTCTAAGCCTCTAATCCAAGAGATTCTCAGGGCTAGAGACCAGCCACAGCAATTTGATCAAGAATGAATCTCAAGCCGGGTGTGGTGGTGCAAGCTTGTAATCCCAGTACTTGGGAGGCTGAGACAGGAGGATCTGGATTTGTGGCCAGCCTCAGCTACTTAGTGAAGCCCTCTGCAACTTAGTGAGACTCTGTTTCAAAATAAAGAATAAAAAATAGGAC
>PVLC010000349.1:196753-230907 GCA_004027655.1 Graphiurus murinus | reverse complement strand
GAGGAGGAAGAGGAAGAGAAGGAAAGAGGGACAAAAGGAAGGGAGGAGAAAGAAAGTGCAGGTGGAGGAGGCGCAGGTGGGAGGAGGCCAGGAGGCCCAGAGTGTGTTTGGCGCCCCAGCCAAGGCAGGCTGGCTTTCGGTCCTGGAAGCAGATGCCTCTAGGAGGGCCAGTGAGCACCAAGGGCTCCAGCGCAGTCCCCCTGCGGGAGACACCCAGATGCATCCTGCCTGCCACGCTCTCTTCCTGGCCCACCCTGACGGTGGCCTCCTCCTGACCCCTGCTCCCCCCTTCTCTAGCCCCTGGGAGGGCTCCTGACGGGCCAGGCTGCGTGGGTCAGGGTGCCGCCCTCTGCCCTGGATCCTTGAGGCACCGGGCTCCAGCTCAGCGTTGCTCTGACCGTCAAAGACAGTTTGCTTCCCTGCATGCTGAGTCCCTAGCCCAGGTTAGGACTCACCTTCTGGTCGACTGAGCCAACCTAAACCCCTGGGTTTTACCTGTCAGGGCACCGGCCCTTCAAAGCCATGAATGAATGCTATTTTCAGAAGCAGGGCTGGGAAGGAATGCGGGGAAGCAGGTTGGGCCAGAGAGCTGGGGCCTGGGGCAGGGAAGGAAGGAGGAGACTGCCCCTGAGGCCAGGGGGAGACCGGGAGGATGGAGGACCTTGGGTTGCTGTTCACTTGTGGGTTTGTTTTTGTGTTTGTGTTTGTGTTTGTGATGCTTAGCTATTATGCACAGAGCTGCAGTGAGCATGGGTGTGCAGATGTCTCCATGAAATACTGATTTCAAGTCCTTTGACTGTCTACCCAGGATCACATGGTAACTATATTTGTGAATTTTAAGGAAGCTCCCTCCTGTTTTCCATAATGGCTGAACCAGTCAACATCCCCCAATTCTTGTTTTCAGCAAGGAAAACAATCGATGGAGAGAAGAGACAACCTACAGAAGGGGAGGAGATATTGGCAAACCATACCTCTGGCAAGGGGTTAATATATACAATACATAAAGAACTCAAACAACTGATAGAAGGGCAAGTAGACTGACTTCAAAATGGACAAAAGACCTGAATAGATATTTCTCCAAAGAAGACATACGATGGCCAACAGATATAGGAAGAAGTGCTCCTCAGGGCCAGTCAGCAGGGAAATGCAAATCAAAACCACAATGGGGTGTCACCCCACTACCAAAAAAAAGTGATAGATAAGTTGAAGCAAGTGTGGAGAGCAGGGAATCCCTCCTACATCGTTTGTTTGTTTGCAATCCTGGGAATAGGATCCAGGGCCTCCGGCAAGATGGTCGAGCATGTTGAGCCCCACCCACAGCCCGACTGTGCAGTTCGATGACGCTTCCGCTTCCCTCTGTCCAGGTCGGGGGTGGGGGCAGCCTCATCTGCACAGCAGCTCACATTGTCCAACCTGTTCAGAAAACAATTTCGAAGTATGTACGAGGAGGCTTAAGGATGTTCCTACTCTTTGACATAGAGATCCCATTTCTAGACAACTATCCTAAGAAAGCAGAGAGACAGTAAAAGATTGTGAATAAAAAGGCTTATTACAACTTTTTTTTTTTTTTTTGGTACTGGGGGATTGAACCCAGGGACTTTCTACTTCTGAGCGATACCATCAACCCTTTATATACTTTTTAATTTTGTTCCTTGTTTGTTTGTTTTGGTACTAGGGATGGAACCCAGGGACATTCTACCTCTTAGCTACACCCCCAGACCTATTTTATTTTTATTTGAAAACAGGGTCTCACAGCCGGGCGTGGTGGCGCACGCTTGTAATCCCAGCATTCGGGAGGCTGAGACCGGAGGATCCGGGTTCGCGGCCAGCCTCAGCTACCTAGTGAGGCACTCCGCAACTTAGTGAGACTCGGTTTCAAAATAAAGAATAAAAAATGGGGCTGGGGGTATAGCTCGGAGGTAGAATGCCCCTGAGTTCAATTCCCAGTACCGCCAAAAAAAAAAAAAAAAAAAAAAGCGTAACATTAAAAGGTACCTAGTTCAAGAAAAATAAATGGAACCCATATTCCAGAAAGCACAGTTGAAGATTATGCAGTTAGGCAATTTCTTTAGTCATGACAACAACCACCACAACAAAAATAAGCATCTCTACGCAATCAATAGTTTCCCAGAGATGATTTTGTGATGTGTGATGTCACTTGAGCTTTCCCAGGACCAACAGGGAAGGAGACATTTGGACATGTGTGTGTGTGTGTGTGTGTGTGTGTGTGTGTGTGTGTGTGTGTGGTTTTGTTTGTTCTCCTCTCCTAATTTCACATTTTTGTGAAAGCCCATATTTGTAAGCACTATGGAAAATTCATTGGTATTCAAGCAGGACCAATTTACTCTTTTTTTCTTTTTTTAGTACTGGGGATTGAACTCGGGCATTCTACCTCCAAACGACACTGCTAATCTTCTTTCTTTCTCTCTTCTCTTCTTTTCTTTTCTCATTATTTTGTGGTACTGGGGATTGAGTCCGCAATCATTCTACCTTCAAGCTATACCCTTCAGCCCAATTTTATTTTTTGTTTTGAAACAGGGTCCAGCTCTGCTGCTGAGAGTCTCATTACTTGCTGAGGCCATTCTTGAACCTGCGATCCTCCTGTCTCAGCCTCCCAAGTACTGGAATTATAGGCAGGTGCCACTATGTCTGGCTTTTTAAAAAATTTTTTATTTTGAAACAGGGTCTCACTAAGTTGCTGAGGCTGGTCTCGAACCTGTGATCCTCTTGTTTCAGCTTCCCAAATACTGGGATTATAGGTGTACACTACCACACTGCAGCTCGATTGGCTATTTCTTAAAAAAATGATTACTAGTATACCTGCTAAATTAAGAAAAAAAAAATCCTCCCACCTTCTTTTCTTTCTGTAGCTTTTCTTCATCTTCATTTCACTGGGAATGCAATTTTTCTGGTCAAATAGTTGAAACAATGGTGTTTATTAAAATGAGCTGTGTTGTCACTCTTTAGTGCTGATGATCATTTTGCCAATTACTCAGGGAGCTCACCTACCCCAAAACCCCTCCTATAGCCAGGAGATTGGTCCTCTCTACCTCTCTTCTCATTCATTTCAGGTGCAATTGTGGACTCTGAAATTCTGTGCCACTCCAAGCAGGACACAGTGTGGGGACATTAGTACCATGACTGACCTGCATTGGGAACCAGAAATTTGACTGCAGCCAGTTATGGATCTCCCACCTAAAACAATAATGGGGTTTGCTCAGAATGGCAGAACCCTCGAGATGGTCTGAGCTATATGCAGGGTTCCATTGACCTACTCTAGTAGATTGCATGTAAAGTATAATGTGATTTTAATGTTAACTTTCTGCCCCTCTTCTCCAAGTATTGGTAGCCATGCCTCTGACATTGTCTTATTGTGTTCTCAATGTGTCTACAATGAGAGAAGGTCAGAGGCATGGCTACCAATGGTCTTTATCATTCATGATTCTTGATGCAGTTGATTCCATTTCCCATACTGTTCTTTGTCACAAGGGACATTTCATTTTGATTAGCCTTTCTTCTATAGAAATTTTCTCTTGTGATTGTTCAAAGGACATGCATTCATTATAAGGCTTCAATGGCTCTCCAAAATTCACTTTTCTTATACCATTCTTTGATATAAGAACAAGAGGAACATTGGTTCTCCTGCAACACATGCTCTATAAAAATAAAAAAATAAAAAAAACTATTCGTAACTGCCAGTTACACCAGAAAGAGCCCCCTAGTCCTGCCTTGTACATTCTTGACCTCTCTGAGTGTTGTTACCCACGTTAGTGGATATTGGCTATGTGTCTATAGACCCTATATTTTGATAAGGGATAGAAAAAATTCTAGGTCAAATTGCCTGAAATATCTTCCTTGCCATATGGAAAGAGTTCATTATCTGTCACATGTGCACATTAGGACCCTTTGCTGATGCTTTTATGTCCATCCTATGTGGGTCTCACAGGGGTGTCTCTGGGGATGGCTTGAGATTCAGAGTGTACCAGCACGTCTGCCAGCATTATCCCTCCACAGGAGATTGTAATCACATCTGTAGGTCAGTTCTCAGAATCTCTGCCTATAAAAAGGAGAGAAATAGATTCCTTTTAAAAATCAGTACAGTTAGTGAAATATAACTTGTCACTTACCACTAATTAAATCTGAAGATTACAAAGTTTCTGCAACTTCAGAAAAAGTGCTGAGGCCTAATGTGTAATTAGATCCAGAAAAATAAGTAATATTTCATAGATAAAATATAAGATAGTTAAACCAGGATTCATTCACATCATAGTTCACTGTATTTTTAAATCATAGGAATCAATAGATTGAGATGGATTAGTAACTGGAGAGAAACTGAGAAATGTTAGGCATCTGAACAAAAATTTATTGTCAAAAATGCAATTTTCTATCAAATAATACTGATCACTCCCATGATAGAAGAAGTCAGAATCTGACAAAAGCAAGAAATATTTTCTAAGCATTTCTTTAAAGATCCTAAAATTTTATACATATCTCTATCTTCACCTGTTTGAAGAATTGACATCTTAATTTTATATCAAAGGCCCTTTATCACTCTCCTGTAATTATCAGGTCTCCTTTTTGGAATGTGGGCCAATTATATAGGCATATTCCAAGTCTACTAATTGCTTTGACTAAAATTCAAATAAGATTCAGGTATGCTACAACTGTAGAGGCCGAGTTCCAAGAGGTAATTTGTAACTCAAAGGTAATTTAATAAGAAAAAAAACTCATGACAGTAAAACATATAACACTGTGGTATTTTAATGTAAAATCTAAAATTACTCAACTTGAATTTTGGAAGCCTTCCATATAAAAGAGATACCCAAAATTAATTTATTTTTTACTGAAGATAATATCTAGTGGATATTCATAAAAAGGGATAAAGAATTCTAGTGGTCATTGCTATCTATCTGTAATACAGACATGATCAGAAATAAACTCATGCCAGGTAGAGACTGGAGAATGGACAATGATTCTAGTAGGCACAGAATCCTTTGGTACTACTTGTGTAACCCTTTTTGTAGAATACCAGAAATACCTGGGATATGGTTAGGGATGGGACAGGGCTTACAGTATTGTGATATTGGGAGCAAGGAGCTAATTTTGTGTTATAGAAGTTATGCATATTTTTAGGGGGACACTGTGTAAAGATGTTTGTAGAGGGAGATAAAGAAAAGAGCTGAGGAAAAAGGGAGAGGAAGACCCAGAGAGAGAAAAAAGGATTTTCGTTACCTGAATATCTTCCCTTGTCCCTTATTTGCTTCTTGACTTAGTATTTCTCTCACACATCATTATTTGTTTTGCTTTTTCCCAATAAGGCATCTCACAGAACAGCTGCAATGTATACAGTAGATAGATTTATTTTGGCATGCTGTCACTTTCATTTATTTCAAAAGAAAACAACTTCAAACCTGATGCAATCAGTACATACCGTATACATCTATCACACTGTGTCACATGAATATGTAAATTATGTGTTAATCACAATTTTTTAAAATATTTAAGGAGAGAAAAATGTTAACTGCTTTGATTTTATCATTACACATTCTATGCAAGTATCAAATTATGACACTGTACCCTATAAATTTGTACAATTAAAATAAGAAATAAAATAAAAATATGGAGTTGGGCATGTTGGCACATACCTGTAATCCCAGTAATTGGGAGGCTGAGACAGAAGGATCACAGGTTCAATGACAGCTTTGTCAACTTAATGAGGTCCTCAGCAACTTAGCAAGACCCTGTTTCAAATAAAAAAATAAAAAGGGCTGGGGTGTATCTCAGAGGTAGAATGTCCCAGAGTTCAATCCCCAGGGCCACAAAAAAATGTATTTTAATCTTAAGTTTCCTTTTACTTTTTATTGCATATTGTTTTGTGGAAATTAAGTTTGTATCAATAAAGCTCTTAAAATTTAAAGCCAAAAACATGCTTTGACAGTTAAAAGTTTTTTAAATTTCAGTCTAGAAAGAGTATACATTTATTACTTTGCATGCTGTTCAGAGGTGGCTTACAGTGGTATCCACTATTCCTTCATTCACCCATACTCTATAGTTAACTAGAAGCTGATTTTTAAAATTTCTTACCAAATGGTATAGACATTTTTGAAGACTACAATCCAGTTGCTTTGTATAAATTTCCCTAGTTTGTGTTTTTATGATGGTTTCTTTGTGATCAGATCTAGGCAATGACTTTTTGGCAGAAATTCTACATGGATAATGTGTTTTTATGGGCACAACACATCTCAAAGTTTGTGATGTTATTTTGTTCCCTTATTGGTAATGCTATCTTGGATCACATGGTTAAAATGAGTCTAGAAACTTTATTCCACTTTAACAAGTATCTTATTTTATCTTACAGAAATATGTGGGGTAATATTTTCAGTCTATGGAAGCACTTTTCTTTTTCCTTAACCAACAGTTCAGCAAAATTAAAAAAAAGAATTATTGGTGCATTGTACCTGTGCATCAGTGTGAGATTCAAAGTGATACACTCATATAAGCATACAACATCACTTGGTGTGTTTCCTTCCCATGACATCCACCCCACTCTCCACCCTCTTTGTACATGCGAGTGATATTGATGGTGATGCATTCATGTATTCACATGACATTATTTGGTCCATTTGTCTCCAAACTTCCTTTATTCCCTGCCCTTCTCCCTTCTCCAATTCCCTTCCTCTACTCTACTGATCAATTGCCCCATTTTCATGAAGTCCCTTTTCTTTCCTATTTTGCCTCTAGTTTCTGCAGATGAGAGAAAACATATGACCCTTGACTTTCTGAGACTGGCTGATCTCACTTAGCATGCTGTTCTCTAGGTCCATCCATTTTACTGCAAATGACATAATTTTGTTCTTCTTTAGGGCCAAGTAAAACTCGATTGTATATATATATATATATATATATATATATATATATATATATATATATATGCCACATTTTCCTTATCTACTCATCTGTTGATGGACACCTAGGTTGTTTCCATAATAGTTTTAAGAGTCACTTCTGATTAAATAAGTCAATACTACTGTGGTTGAAAATGGAAATTTTATACTCCTTTATTTCTTTCACAAATATTACTTAGAGTTCTGCCTTAAAGAAGAGTTTTTCTTCCTCTCTCTTTCCTTGCTTCCCTTCATGCTGCCCTCCCTAATCTCTGTGATTTTGTACAGTATTATTAGTACTAGTATGCACCCATGGATTATTTTTGATATATTACATTTCATAATGATCATTCATCATTTTAATTTTCAATTTGTCTCCAACTTGATTAGTAGAAGCATCTCCAAGCTTATTCCTGGGTCCTTTTGACTTGATCCTATTCCTTTATAAGAAACTATTTTTTGGCATGATATAATGTTTTAGTCTTACCTTGTATTTTTTTCTATCTCATCTCTAGAAGCAGCCATTCTTCAATGGTCCTTGGTTTTATTTAGCTGTAAATGATATTTAGAAACCAAACTCTGAGATCTTAGCTGTACTCATTGGTATTGAGGTGACATTGTTAGTAATCTTTTTCAGTAGACAAAATTGGGAAATACATGTTAGTTATTTTAAAAATAATTAGTTTATATGGATTACTAGTTCTGGTCTATTTAACCTACAATGATCACATGTGTTTTGTTCTAAGTTCTCTCTCTCTCTCTCTCTCGTTTCTCTCATAGCAAAGCCTCTTTCTTTTATTGTTCTGACCAAAAAGGATATATACAAAAACACTAGAAAACTGGGATTTATTAATATGGAGAACTATCTGATATCCCAATGCAACTATCTGATTAAGTTGGATTCAAGACCATGACTTAGATGTAAGACCAATCTGGCAACTTGTACCATTTATCCCAAATCTAAAATAGCATGACCCACTTAGGTAAAAGAAAAACTCCTATGGAGTAACTATCTCTTTCTATTCTTATTATCTGGTGGAGAGAGAGGTTAGAGCTCATGTGGAAATAAAATCATCTAATGTTCTATCAGGGGAATTTAATGTCTGATCAGTGGAATTTGCTTACAGGGGAATCTGTCCCTTCATTGGTCCATGGGCCATAATTTGATAAGCACTACTATAGAGTAAGTCCTAGCTTCTCTTCTTAGGTTAACATCTACATTCATGCAAAGTGTAGTCAGAATGACCATCTGCATCAGAGGTAATTTGATAACCAATATCAGAAACAACAATTTAAATCTGAGAGCAGTATTTAAGTTAATCAAATTATTTATTTTGAGGGAGAGCAAGTCAAAGTTGTGCTTTGACGCTGGGGACTACCTAGGGAAAAAAGAAGAGGAGCAGATGATTGCTAGTAATCCAGCGTCTTGAGCACTGATACGTGCAATGTGTTGAATTGTGTCCTCCTAAAAGGTACGCTGATATCCTGGCCCAGAGTATTACTGAATATAAGATTATTTGAAAACAGGGTAATTGTTGATGTATTTAGTTAAGATGAGGTCATACTGGAATAGTGGAGGCCCTTAATCCAATACAATTTATGTCCTTAGAAGAGAATGTCATGTGAAGACCACAGAAGAGATGGTCATGTGAAGGTAGAGGCAGAGATTGGAATGATATAATCATAAGCCAAGGAACACGAAGGACTTCCAGTAACGCCAGAAACTAGAAGAGAAAGGATTTCACCCTGTAGGTTTCAAAGAAATATGGTCCTGCTAAAACTTGATTTCAGGCTTTTATCTTCCAGATCTGTGAGGCAATTCATTCATGTTGTCTTAGCCTCCTAGTTTATGGCACTTTTGTTAGAGCCCTAGAAAACTAATACAGCATGTAAGTTTCCAATAGTAGCTATGTTAAATTTTTATATAATAAAAATTAGTCAAATCAACAATCAATTTAGTATCAACATTCAACCATTTAAAGTGCTACACAATCAGATTTATTTTTTATTTCTCTAAGTGACATCTCCCTCTTTCTATGAAATTTTATAGGAATTTTACCATATATTTGCACTTGAGATTCTGTTGACAAAAGTCACTTTGATGGTTAACTCATTTCTTTCTTTCTTTTTTTTTTTTTTTTTTTTTTGGTGTGGAGAATTAATCCCAGGGTATTGCTCATGCTGAGCAAACATTCTACCACTGAACTAAACCCCTAGCCCATTCAAACATTTATAAATGTATCCCACTGAAAGAAATATACTCAGCGCTACAAACCAAAGTTCATACACCTATGCATTTATATAAGCTGATTAAAATCATGCACCTTTATTAGCCTTACTATATGTGAAATGGATATTTTCATTTCTATTCTGTTTTTTAAATTTTGATATTCATTCTATAAATTAATTTCACACTTGCTACTAACAACCTAAAGTTTCTCTCTTTAGCCATATTTTGCCCAAAGTTTCGGAACTCTAGTTTCCACTAAATTCTGTGTTCCATCCTCTCTTATTCTCCTAATCACACACAAATACATTAAGCTTTCTATAATATGGAGCTAAATAGAACTGAGAATTTATAATGGTAAACAAAAATCAAATGTATTCTCTCTAATTCAAATGAAATATTTATCTTATAAAAACAAGTTTCTAGCCATTTACAGAGCTGAAGGTATATTAAATCATTGTTTCCTGGTATTCACAGGAACCAGGCAAGTTTTATTCATGGAGCTATTAAACGCAGAGGCCCTTTGCATGTGGAGCTCCTGGATTATTCATTACCACTCTGTTTCTTGGCCATTTCAGATGATTATTCATTTCCCTCAACCAGGTCGGCTGGTTTCCTTTCTTTCCTGAAATAATTCATCCTTTGAGTGAATCAACCAAACAACAGCTTGTGTTCTACAGATAATGCAAGGAAATGCAGAGCTGACAGCTAATCTAGATGAACCCATTTGTTTTGGATAAATCTTAATGTGGTCTTAAAAAAAATCAGAAACTATCTTCTGACAGACCAGCTAATAATTTTAAGAAAGGGAAGCAGCTATTATTCAGATTTCCCTTTTTTTTTTTTAAATTTGTTTCTTAATAATTTGAAACCACTGGGGATGACAAAAATAGATACTCCCATGATGTTGAAAAGAAATATTGAGTCCTCTAAACTAATAATATGTTTTTATTGCCAGGGATGTAACAAACAAGCCCATCCTATTATCTAGAGAAGGTCAACAGGAAGAATTGCCTGAGGCTCATTACCCAAACCTGAAATTAACTTTTTTGCCAGAGATCCTTGAGGATGTAGCTGAATTACACTCCCCTCTCTAGAGTTGGGCCATGAAGCATATTTCACTTAGTATTTGTGTTCACCAATAAACTTCTTCTATAGTGAATCTAAGGGAGATTGGTGATTTTCATGTTAAAGTTTCCTGGGCTGTATCCATCATTTCTGTACTATGTGTTTTGGAACTGTGAGCCCTGTGCAGTCATTTATTGGTGCTCATTTAAAACTTTTTTCTGAGTTAGTTAATGTTATCATCTGAATATTTCTGATCAATTTATGGAGATAGAGTCATCTCCACCCCAGAGGAGACTTTGGTTGATAGCCTCCATTTTCAGAAGACACCAACCTCTTTCTTTTTATTGTCAACTGATTTTAAGGCCAAGGAGCTGTCCAGCATTGCTGATATAGAGTCTGTCTAGTAGAAGCATTTTTCAGAAGAATGCTTCTGAAGTGACCTGAATTTTTTATCCAAAGCTCAACTCTACAAAATTCATGGAAGATTGCCTATATAAGCTGAAGCTTTTTGTTCTTCCATGTGTTTGAGTTGAAGAAAGTTATAAGAAGCAATCACAATATATTTTCCTTTACATCTACATGAAGATATCTAACACAAGACTTACTTTTTCTGTATTTAAAGAATGGGAAAGAGAATATATGCATTGGTTTCCCAACTGAGGTTAGAAGTGATGGGAGGATGAAGTGCTCCAGTTCACCTGGGATTGCCTTTTTTCCAGTTGCTCTCCTTATATAACTGTTAAGAGCACTTCCCTTATGATTTTCAGAAAGCCTTGGGTTTGAAAGATTAATTATGTGAGCACCCTACCACAGGAACACAAATTCTGCCCAGGTTGGGGTTCATAAGGAAGATAAAGCCCTTTTCCTTTTAATTGTACAATCTTGCTTACAGAATTCAGCATTGCCCAATAGGCAAATCCCACATGGTCTACCCCAAGCGCCAAATGAAATGTTGTAGCCAAGAATCCAGGACTGGTCAGATGTTGGGAAAATGAAAATTCATCTGTAGGTCAAGTCATGGAAGCAAATGTGGGCATTTGACTGTTTTGGGTTTTTTTTTTTTTTTTTTTTTTTTTTTTTTTTTTTTTTTTTTTTTTTTTTTTTTTTTTTTTTTTTTTTTTTTTTTTTTTTTTTTTTGCAGTGTCTTAACTAGGAAATAGAGGGTTAGGAAAACTTTTCACTCAGTCATTATAGGGATTAAAGTAAGAACATGTCCAGAGAGGGAGATATTCTTAATTTAGTAAATTCTATGAAACATAGCTCAAAAGCTGATAGCATTCATTTGAAACCTCATTCTGATGGCTTTAAAGTATTTGGAGTTCATAGAAATAATCTACTATGTGGCCAATACTAGTGTTTTGAAAATTTTTATTCACCTCTAAAGAGGCTTTCAATAACAACTCCATAGCTAGGTATGGTGGCTTATGCCTCTAATTCCTGTACCTAGGAGGCTTAACAGGAGGATCCTAGGTTTAAGGCCAGCCTCAGAAACTTAGCAAGACTCTCAGCAACCTAAGGAGACCCTGTTTTGAAAAAAAAAAAAAAAAAAGTTCTGGAGGTGTAGCTTGGAGGTAGAATGCCCTTGGGTTCAATCCCCAGGACCATACACACACACACACACACACACACACACACACACACACACACACACACACGCCAAAACAACAAAAACCTCTATGCACAAATAACACTCAAAGAACAAGAACTTTTGCTTTTCTTGAACATTTATAAATCTTCAATATCTGTTTGTCATCCTAAACAATACTCTGCCATATGCTACAGGCCAGGATCATTATTTCTTTTAAAAATCATCTTTTGTAAAGATTGAAAAGATAGCAGCAATTTAAATTTGAAAATCAGGCATTCTAAAGCAGCTAGCAAATTGCAAACCCACAAAGGCAGCCATCTTTTTATCCTTTCCTTGATTGGCGAATTGTGCAGGAATGATCAAGATCAATTCAAGGATGCATGAATTTCATCTCCATCAGTTTCTGAATATTGTATGGGGCCTGAAATTCTGTCTACATGGCAATGCTACCAGGGAGTGAACAAAGAGAGTAATTGATATTTTATTCTCATCCTGGCAATGGATTTTGTTTATTATCTTCTTCAAAGTACAATTGAATAAGGAGTGATTGCTTCTGCATAGGTACAAACGCATACATATGGAAAAAGCTAAAAATGAATGGCATGAAAATAGCCTTTCACTTCCAAAATCATTTCTCCAATCTGTTAAATGAGCCCACACTTGTTCAGTGGATGTCGAGTTTAAAAGAGAATAGACTTTTTCAGCCTTGCTGTGAACTTAGGGTCTAGCAAGATAAAATGAACAGAAGAAAGAAATATTGGTAATATAGAGTCTTCTGCCTATGGATATGACTACGGGAGATTAATCTAGTAACATATCTTTTAGGTATTTGCTACTCAAAGTATTCATCTTAAATCTTGAAAAGTGCTGATTTCAGCTGGTTGTGTTTCCAAAGCTTCAGTAGCATATGATCCATTTATAATATTAATCGGGTTTACTTTAATGCCATGCCCATTGAGCACTTACCAGGCATTTTACATATTGTAAGGTGTATATTTGTGAAATTAGCCCATGGATCCTATTCTATTAGTGACTAGAAATAAGTATTTTGCTGTTTTTATTAGTTTTTCTTTTTATACTTTTACTCATGATAAATATCTCTCATTAATCAATGTTAATAAAATATAAATAGATTTTTTAAGTTAATTCATTTACAAGTGACTGCTCACAACAATTCTACTCCATGAATCTCCATTAATTTTAGATGTTACTAGGCAGCTCACACATACACAGGGAACTAACTCTCAGTCATAGTAGTTAAGAAATGGACAGTACAGGCTAATGGACCATTCTAGTTAAGAAATGGACAGTACAGGCTAATGGACCATTCTGGTTAAAAGGAATTACATTATACACTTTCAGAAATTAGGAAAAGTAACAAGTACTGTATAAATATGTTCATATTTTCTTTCACAGCATAGATCATTTCAGAATATTTATGTGACTCAAATTCCTTAAGATAACTTATTGATTGACTGAGCACCAAGGCCTGCCAAAATTCATCTTTGGGATATATAGACTCAGTCCATTTTTCTACAGTCCTAATATCATCACCCTAATTCAAGTCACTGTTGTTTCTTGACTAGATTAATGCATCATCCTTCTATCTGGTCACCAGAATTTCTTCCATCTAATCCATTCTCCCTTCTGAAATCAGTGATTATTAAAACAAACAAACAAACAAAACAACAACAACAACAAAAAAACAATGAAGCATTTACTCTTTTGCTTAACATATACCAGTGGCTTTCTATTTAGAGCAGGGTAAAATTAAAAATTCTTCTTATTTTCTGGCCATACTTATTTTTCAGTGTCATATGTTATCAGTTCTATTTCCCAAACTACATCTACACATATCTCTATCCATTCAGCCTATTTTCCAATTAGAATATGATCCTCAAAGCCTCCATGCATTTCCTTGCCTCCCAGCCTCTGCAACTGCTGCCCCATCGCCTGAACCATTGTCTTTCTAGACAGTTCTATGCTTTCTATCCATTACGTGACTATTTCATACTCATCCTTCTGGTCAAAATATCACCGTGGGTTCAAACAGAAGCCCTGCCTCCTTTTCTTGCACCTCTCTGAGCCCTCATCCAGTTGAAATCATCTTTTTGTGATCTTATGGTAGCCTATACATTCTTTATCCCAGAACTCATGTTTCAGCCTCCGATTTCCTTTTTACCTACTTATGTCCCCAAGTCTGGAGGGGCAAATAAGTCTTTCTCACTATTATATTCCCAATGCCCAGCATAATGACAGACATAAAAGTCACTCTACATTTTATTAAGTGAATGAACTGTACTACTTTCCTTGAGTTCAAAAAACATTAAATATAATCAGTTTAAAAGGCAGTTTTTCTCTGCAATGGAAAGAAGATAGCAGAAAACTATTTACCTTGAGTCTTTAGTTACCAGAATTTGTGTCCTAAATGATGCTTTCTGAGGTTAATACCCAATATTAACATCTTTCCTGGTCTCTTATCTTTTTTTCACAAAACTAAGGTGCAGATTAGGCAAATGCAGAACTGGTTAGACCAAAATGATCTGGTTGCTCTTCATAAAAACGAGTATAAGATTTTCCCCATTTGTATGCTTCAACAAGAGAAGGTGAATTGTGGGCTATATCCTCAGAACAAAGATTTCTAAAATGAGAATGGCAGAAAATATGAAGAAGGAACAATGTTTGGCACTTAAATAGATCCTCAAGTCTTAAGAAATTGTAGACTAAATATAGTAACCCATGATAAAACTCTGAGAATTTAATCAAGCAATTACATATAAGAAAAGTATTTAATTATGAGGTAATCAACAAGATTCCAGGTTTGTTAAGGAATAATCAAACTCAGTAATGTCATCGTCATCTAAGAAAGATCCTCATAAAGAACTGGCAAAGAATTGGCACTTCACATTCTGCAGGGTACAGCCCAAGACTTGAATGCAGGTTGAGATGCCTCAGAAAGAGGTCTTAGTTGTGACAAAATGAGAAGTACTTTACTATGGCAACTGATGAACTCCGAATCTCAGTGGTTTCCAACCATAAAAGCTTCTTTACTTAAAAATCTAGGTGGAAAGAGACCTCCCTATTTGGAAGGAGGCATTCTTGTGGGAAAGGATACACAAGAAGCAGTGTTTAAACACAAAACCACTTTGAAAGATTCTTCCTAGATGTGGCATATGTCACAACTGTTTATACTGTATTGGCCAAACCAAGTCATATGACTAAGCTTTACATTAGTTTGAAGTGTCTACCACCAACTTGGAAACTCTGTAAGTCATGTGTGGAACGTGTTATATATACTCTTCTTATATGAAAAGGAATGAGTATTTGGGAACAGGGAAACAGAAGACAGACTCAAAATGAGAAACTTTGCAGGAATCTGAATTTAGTTTGAAAATGGAAGTCTTTGTGGGATAACATTTCTGAAAAGCATGTCTAACCCATCATTTAAGAAGTGGAGTGACTAGAGGTTGAGGACCTAGGGAGACAGATCTGGGTGGGAATCTGGGCTCTACTTTGTGTTAGCTTTGCGACCTGGGAAGTCACTTCAGTTCTCCTGATCTCAGTGTTTGTGATTTTGATCTGTTTGGTTGAAATGACCAGTCACAACACAGCTACAAATAGAGCTGTCTCCATTCATGAAAGCCATGTCCAGATGGTAGAAACTGTCTCAGTATCACTAACAGTTGTCCTGCCGAAGACAAGGAAAAAAGACAAATGGGCTCAGAGTTTAGAAAAACAACATATCTCATTTCAACTTTGTGTTGAGAGTCTATTTTTTCCCCCAGTGAGTTTAGTGCAATAGAGAATGCAACATTAAAAATTAATTTTAATTTTCTTTCCAATTATAGTAGTAATGTAGTTTATTGTAGGAAGTTACAAGCATGGAAATCTGGGCAGAAAAAAAAAACCTACAGAATTCAAAACCATCAAATAATTAATATTTTTTCTGTATTTACAAATAATATTTTTTTTCTGTATTTACATTCAGTGTTTTCTCTATATAAGCTTTGTTTATTTAACATAGCTGAATGTTCTAATGTGTTAAAATCACTTCATAAATATTGTTTTCAGGGACTACATAGCATTTAATTCAGTGTATATATCTCAATTCACTTAACCATTTATTTATCTTGAAACATTAACTTATTTTTTAGTATTTTGCTATCATAAATAATTACCCCATTAATTTCTCTTTTACATATGTCCCATATTTTATGATATAGTGATTTATTTATGATATAGTGATTTAGAATCACTATATCAGATAGAAGAAATATTACAAGAAGTACTATAATATATTGCCAAATTGCTACCCTCATGAATATATGAAAATGACTGCTTCACATACCCCATCATGAGTTTTATCTTTAACAATATTTGATAATATATATATATTTAATTTTTATTTTTATTTATATATTGTAAGCATACATCTTTGTTAGGTACAAATTGATAACAATATATGTGCTCACAATTCTCATTTGACCCCTTCCCCAAATTCCCACCCAGCTCCCTCGCCCTCCCTCCCTCTCAAGTTCAGGTTAGTGAGTAACCTTGATATACAGTAGTGTGCCCCCCCTCAACCCCTTCGGTTAAATCAACTTCTTAGCTTTCAAGGGTCTCTCCTTTTTCATCTGGAGACCCTCTTATGCCCTATCATCTCCCTAGCATCCACATATTAGGGAGAACATATGCTTCTTTACTCTTAGTGACTGGCTAATGTCACTTAACATAATGTTTTCCAGTTCCTTTCATTTCCCTGAAAATAACATGATTTTGTTCTTCTTTATAGCTGAGTAAAATTCCATTGTGTACATATCCCATAGTTTTGTAATCCATTCATCTGTCGATGGACATCTTGGCTGCTTCCATAGTTTGGCTATTGTGAATTGTGTAGCTATAAACATAGATACACATGCATTGGTCTGATAGTTTGGTTTCCTTTCTTTTGGGTAGATACCCAGAAGTGGTATTGCTGGATCATATGGTAGGTTCATTCCCATTCGTCTGAGGATCCTCCATACTGTTTTACAAAGTGGTTGCACTAGTTTGCAATATTTTTATTGTAGTATTTCTATCTATAACTAGATATAAACATAGTTATTTTATTTTGTATTTTATAAATTATGTGACTTTGAAAAATCTTGTGAATTTTTTCTTACAGTGTATGATTTTTAAAATGTCTGTTGCCAATTTATTTAATATTTTTCTTATCGATTTTCATGAGTTTTTTTATATTAATGATATTAGACATACAGTCTTCTTAACATGTTTCATTTTTTGCTATCCAGAGAAATAGTAGCTAACTGCTCTGCTTTTTTAGCTCACTTTTAACTGAATAGGTGACTATATTTTTACCTTTTCATATATTCTTATAACTGAATTTTTCAGTAGCCAGAGTTAAAATCTCCCTTTTGGGTCAACTGTTAAGCATAGTAGTTTCCAACTCTCCATGAAGTTAAGCCAAGGCAAAGACTTTTCATTTTTTAGCAAATATACTTAATATCTGTTTAATGTTTCTCCCCAAGTGGCATAGTTTCAGAATTCCATTTAATTTTTAAGTTCCTCTATCTGTGTGTAAAATATTACTTCCAAAACAACATTGGGGCTGTCAGAGGGGTACTGAACTGTGCCTCAGTATCTGTGTAAACTGAGACATTAGAAATTATGTCACCTCTCAGTATCTTCAGGGGATTGGCTTTTCATCACCATGAATACTAAAATCTACAGATGTTCAAGTCCTTTCTATAAAATGGCATATTTGCATATAACCTGTACATATCCTCTGTACACTCTAAGTCATCTCTAGAATACATATTGTATATCCCTATCACATCTGCCATCTAATACCACCAAATACAGGGTATAAATGCTAGAAATAGTTTCTATAGTATATTGTTTAGAGAATAATGAGTTATTTTTTTCTGAAAAAAAATTTTTTTTATCGTATTTGGGATTGAACCCAGGGGCATTCTACCTCTGAGCTATACTTCCAGTCCTATTTTTTATTCTTTATTCTGAAACAGAGTCTCACTAAGTTGCAGAGGGCCTCACTAAGTAGCTGAGGCTGGCCACAAACCCAGATCCTCCTGTCTCAGCCTCCCAAGTACTGGAATTACAAGTGTGCGCCACCATGCCTAGCTTTTTTCTGAATATTTTTGATCCATAACTGGTTGGGTCCCTGGATGCACAACCCATAGATAATGAGGACTGAGTATAAATGGCATTTTTCATAGCACTTTCTATTTAGGAACATAATTCACATTGCTGCTTGTATTCTAGACATTCTATAATGCCTCTTCACAGAATACAGCACTAGGCATTGAAAATGTTTTCTCAGGCTTCCCCAACTTTCTCATACTGTTGTCCACCACGGCCTGACCTGGTGAAAGCAGCGGGGAACTTGACAGACCCTGTGGCCCATGTGCTCAGTTGAGCTCCCATGTACTTGTGATGGGAATCAGGTTACTTTTCTGTCGATCATGGGCAGTCAAGTTTCTAAATATCACAATGTTAAGTAGGTATTCCCAAGGTCAAATTGGCTTTCTCATGTTGTGGGTTATTTTGTACCATTATCTTCCTTCTATCTATTCTCATGTTTAGGAAAGAAGATCTCAAAGATTTTGGAATCTGAGATCTTAAATGCCTGAGAACACATACAACATAATGTTGCCATCAGAAAGTGTCATAACTAATGTCTTCTAGATTTAAAAAGGCATCATTCATTCATTCAATCAATAAGTACTTACAGACTGCCTAGGGGAGTAATTCTGCCAGCACTTGGATTTGAGCTCATCTATCTAGTAGCTGTGTGAAATGAGGTAAGCCAATGTGACCTTCTTAATTTCTCTCATCTGAATTGTATTATTTCTACTACGATGACTATCAGCCAGGCATCATGCAAGGCACAAAGCATATTTTGGTGAGTAAAGCAAGCACAGACCTTTCAAGGAGCTTAAACACAAGCAGGGGTTGTGTTTTAAAGGATATAATGGAGGCTAGCAAATTTGCATCTCTCTACCTTGCTTTCTAAAATGCGCATAGAATTCAAGAAGAGAAAATTAAAATAAAATCACTCATAGCTCCTAGCTACATATTTTGCAAGAGAATACCAAAATCTTTATATAGAGAGATCATCAAAAATTTAAATTTTCATGAACCAGAAGAACATGCCTGAGAAAAGGGGAGTTGGCTCAGGAATCCAAGGAGTCTGTAGTCTGATTGGAGTTATGTGGAATCGAAGACAGGGCAATGGAGTTTTAATGTCAGCATTACGCTGATTTCACCAATCAAACTTCATACCCTGAATGGGTTGCACCCTGAATGGAGAGATGTGGATTATAGTTTCAGAAACTTGGCAGATGAGAGCCCCGACTACCAAGGAGTCTGAAGAAAGGCTTAGAGATTGAGTTCCTTTGTGAGAAAAGAAGAAACCATGGCTCTCAGAAGTGCCACTGGGTGGCTTGGAGGTAAAAGGAAAGAAGAAAACAGCTTACAAGTCACAACAAAAATGATAAAAATCAAAGACTCAGAAGAAAAACAAATCAGAAGAAAATTGTCAAAGGAAAAAGGAAAAGTAATGATTAATAAAATAGAAAAACAAGATCTAATAAATAAATATTGCTATCAATTATTATATGTAACAATGACATTGTGCTAATATATTTTAAAAGCCTCCTGGAATTCCCTTACATCACTGGTAGAGGCCATTTTGGAAAAGAGTTAGGTAATTTCTTAGAAAGTTCAGCAGACAATTACAATAGAACATTTCCATCCTGCTCTCAGATATTTGCTCAAGAGCAATAAAAACTATGTTCACATAAACAAAAACTGAATACAAATGTTTACAATGCTTGTTTGGGGATAGATACAAAAAATTGGAAACAACCCAGTTCTCCTACTGGTAAATAGATAAACTCTGCTACATTCATAAAACACAATACTACTCATCAACTGAAAGGAATAAATTATTAATACATGGTACAATATGGGTACATATCACAGAATTTTGTTAGATGAATAAGCTGGAATCAAAAGACTGGTTTTATTACATTTAAATGACATTTTGGAAAAGGCAAAACCATAGGGACAGATAGCAGACCAGTAGTGCTGGAAAAGGAGAAAGATTGACTACAAAGGGATATTAAGGAAAGTTTTGGGGGGAATGCAAATGTTCTATTTCTTAATTTTAATGGTATTTACATGAGTCAAAAGATAAAACTGTATGTTAAAAAGAGTGAATTTTACCACATGTGAATTATACCTCAATAAATATAGCACAAAGCATTTTAGAGACTCTTGGTAAAACTTCTAAAGACAATATGATACAATAATTGATATTTTCTTCAAGATAACTTGGTAGTTTGTAGAGAAGAGAGGTGTGTATCAAATCACATTGCCCAAGATTTGAATGCTAAAACTAGAGCTCATTATGTTATATATTCTACTATTCTACATATTTGGTACCTCTTATATAGTGACATTTTAAATACAAGTTATGTATAATTTTAAATTAGTAAACATATAAAATTTTAATTTAATATATTCTTAACATCAAAAAGCACATCTTGCTATACTTTTCAGGAATCTGTTATGTTGACATCACTGAGAAAGACTAGTTTGAAAGCATTTGGTTTGGAAGACTAATTTGAAATTTTATAAAGTAGGTTTTATTGGAGTTCCATATTAAACACAATTAGCAGTGTCCCAGAGTGGTTCATTGATAATGTCGTATACAGCATTCTTCAAATTTACTCATATATATTAAAACCCACTTTTTTTTCAAAGCATTTTCAGTAATTGTATGTATTCCATAGAACATGCTTGAGATGCCATACACATTTGAGACTGACGATACATACTTACAGTAGCTTAGGTACCAAGAAGCAGCTTAATGCTGGGGTAAAAAGAAGGCTATTCATGTATTAGGCTAATGCTAGCTGCTACAACACACAATTACCAGAAGTCAAGTGCGTAACATAATAGAATTAAATTTCTCCCTTGCATATCTATCCAATGAGAGTATTTGGGACTGCAGGCAATTTTCGTTTGTGCCGTGTTTCAGGAGTTGGGGTTTGCTATATGACAATTACAAAATACCAACATGATAGTAGAATACAGGCCTTTAAAAAATGAGAGGGTCACGAGGGCTCCTTCCTCACAAGTGTAATTATGTACCATTTAAAAAAAGCTTGACGTAGAGAGTTCACTGCTATTTACCTTCTACCTTCCACCACGTGAGGACAGAGTTCCTCCATTCTGGAGGATGTAGCGAGAAGGCCTTCACCAGACACCAAAATGCTGGCACCTTTATCTCAGACTTTCTGACCTGCAGAACTGTTCTTCACAAATTACCCAGCCTCAGGTATTCTGTTCCAGCATCACAAATGGATTATGACAGAATTCTTACAATTGTTTCCCTCTTCTATCCTCTAGAGTTGTAATGGTTCTTAATCTAGCCAAGCAGGAAAAAAGATGGAGGAGACACACTAATACCTTCATTAGTTTGCCCAGAAGTGACACATGTCACTTCTGTTTGCAGTCCAGAAAGGATAACTAGTCACACGGCCTATCTAGATACATTAAGGTCTGACAAATGTAGTTCCTGGCTGGGCAGCTATTGTCCATGAAAGAGAAATATGAATTTTTATGAGCAGTTAGCTCTTCTACATACTTTCAAATGTTGCATAAATATAAGTAGACAAATTAAAGAAGTAAGTTTTCTATCAGAGATTATGATTTAAATTATTTGAATGGAACCTGGTTCGATACCTTAAAAGCTCCCAGATAATCATATTTATCAGTTTGAATTAAGAATTATTGAAATAGTCACTAATTCTTGAGGAAAATAAATTATGTACTGCCCATACTGAGCAGCTTTCCATAGATTTTTTTTTTTTTCAGAGAGATTATACTTCTTGCCTTCTATTAAGGTCTTTGAAAGGCAGAATCTCAGATGTTGCTTAGCATGCAGGATGCTTATTAAGGAGAATCAAGCCTTGTGGAAGGAAGTGGGATAGGTAAATGGGTGCAGGAAGAGGTTGGGCTGTGATGCAGGCTCCATGTCATTTTTAGAGCTCAAAGAGCTCATGAGAATGTTCCTATTTGGGGAAGAAATGGCTAGACCTTTTCTTGCCTCTAATAGTCCCGAGAGTGAATTTACCCAAAAAAGAGTGCAACCTTGGATGAAGCAGCTCGATTTAGAGAGTGAAAGAGTGATGTTGAAGGTTACCTGCCTGCAGCACTCTCAACAATTGGCTATACGTCCTTCCTTTAAGGAGATCTCCTGAGGAGTGGCACATCTCCAAGTCCATCACAAGCTTAAAATCATTCGCTAGTGTATAGAGTACAGGCTATACAATCAAATTACCTGTGCTCAAAGCCATACTATTTACTAAATGCATGCATTTGGGGAAATTATGAAACTCTCCAAAACCTCAGTTACCCCATTCACAAAATAGGGATGTCATCTTTTTATAAAAAGAACATCATGCTGCCAGGTGTGGTGGTGAATGGTTGTAATCTCAGTACTTGAGAGGCTGACACAGAAGGATCACAGGTTTGAGGTGAGCCTCAGTAACTTATGAGGCCCTCAGCAACTTAGACCATGTTCCAAAATAAAGAATAAAAATAGGGCTGGGGGTGTAGTGGGAGCGTAGCTCAGAGGTAAAATGCCCCTGAATTCAATCCTCAGTACCAACAACAACAAAAAAGCATCATGATAACTAAAGAGAATATATGTAAAGTATATATTTATTTATTAGTATTATTTCTTTATTTCTTGTTTCTACTATTTTCATCTTCATAGCTATAGGACACCAGGGAAGAACATACCACCAGCACCATCAGCCTCTGCAATGTGCGTGCTTTTTAATACCGATCAGATTCTCTCTGAGTTGTGCTTAGGGACCTTAAAATTAGTTGTTTACTCACAATTCTTATCTGCATCTTCTGTTCCATAAGTCTTTATTATACGGATGAATTTTTAAATGGCAGGCATTGCCATCTTTGAAGATGCTTCTGGTAAAACTGCTTCTTTGTAACTTATTCAGAAAGAAAACTATTTCTCCCCCTCTCTTCTGAATATTTTAATATTTTAAATGTATTTCAAATATAATATTTCTTTTTTTTTTTTTTTTGTGGTACTGGGGATTGAACTCAGGGGCATTCTGCCTCCGAGATATACCCCCAGCCCTATTTTTTATTCTTTATTTTGAAACCGGGTCTCACTAAGTTGCGGAGGGCCTCACTAGGTAGCTGAGGCTGGCCGCGAACCCGGATCCTCTGGTCTCAGCCTCCTGAATACTGGGATTACAAGGGTGCGCCACCACGCTGGGCTTTCAAATGTATTATTTCAAATGTAAATAGTTTCAAATGACTTTTCAGCACACCTAATAGTAATTTGCTAACATTTGCTCATGGTGCCAAATAATTACACTCACTGGGCTACGAATGTCTTGAAACCTTCACTATCTGAGACACTAATGGATCAGATGGAAATATTTGGAACATCGTTTCCAGGAAACTCTCATTGAAATATCTATGTGCAAACTTGGGATAACTCCCTAATTCCTTCCTTCAGAAGCCTCAGTGTAGACCAGTTTATTGCATTAAGTAGCTAACATCTTAGGCTTGGAAGGGCTAAAATATAGGGCAGGAGATTTTCAGTAGTTGGTGGTAACAGTAATTTAATACTCTAGGTTGGATGTGGGGCTATCCGGGGTTCTGACAGCAGGTTCATGAACTGCCCATGGTGAGGATAAAAAGTGAAATGGGAGACAGAGGACCACATTTAAGGGGAAATACCAAAGACATGCCTTATGTATTTTTTACTTAGTTTTGTTAATGTTTTAAAAGAGTTGAAAAAATCTGATAACACTCCTCCACAATTCCAACAGCAAGAAAGAGTATACAATGAAAAGTATTTTCCCTTCTTCTCCTTTACCCTTTCATTATTTCCTTCCCCAGAGGTAAATATTGAGGTAGCTTCTTGATTATTTTCCCAGAGCTTTTCTCTGCAGATAATCAGGAATATGTATGTGAGCATACAACTTCTATTTAATGTTCTGCTAATGTTAATAAATTAATCCTTGCAGATGAATCCGAGAATGATTAACATGAGATGCATATTATTATCATTCCCATTTTATAGAGGAAAATGTAGAGAGATTTAAAAAGTTGCCCAAGGATACATAGCTAATAGTTGGTAGAGTCAAGTTGAATATCTTTATATGTCTATCTGTATCTATACACTACACAATATTTGGATTGTATTAATGATTTCTCATTTAAAAGTTATTTTTTTAAGGAGCGATGATCAGTCTTGCTTCACCAAAATCATATTGGAATAAAGCCATCTGCATTTCCTTTCTTCACAAATATAATAATGTGTATTGCTTAGAGAATGATGTGATTATTTCATTTCCAAAAGATAATATTTCATCATGAATTTTAACAAAAGGGTTATCTATAAAATACATCATTTTAATTACCTATATTTTTAATATACTTTGTATACTTGTAAATATCAAGAAACACTAGCTGTTTCAAAAAAGAACTGAAACTTTTCCACTATATACACAGTAATATTAAAAAAACCACACACACACGTAACAATGGTTATATATGAAAGTGTCTTCTATATAGGAGAATTCTGGCTGCAATCCTTCATTTCTTCCAGTTTCTTCTCTCCTATATCACATGTGATATAGGCACATGTGTCACTTAGACATGATGTTACAATTTCACTTGTCAAAGTCTTTTTCAGAAGAGAGCCTTTCCATGAACTTTAGCATAAAGTGTACAAAATGCGTTAGTTTACTAATTACTTTTGTCATTCATTGGTAACCCTCTTAGTCTCTAGACACTAGATATTATAAAATCATGATTTATTTATCCAATGTATACATAATATGTAGAGTACAGCAAAGGTAAACAAAATGCACATAGACATACAGTCAAGGGATAAGTTCTATGGTTTCACGCTCTGGGAAGGAGTCTCAGGCACACGAAACAGTCAGCAGACTGCAAATGCTTGGATGCTGTTGGGCAGCTTTCCCCAGAACAAAAGAGTTTTGCCTCCCAACAAAATAGATATTATAGTTTCGCCCAGAATACTCCAGGAATATAAATCATTCCAAAGACAGCAGCTTATTTGTTGGTGGCATGACAGATCACTGTGCATTAGATCCTCAAGGAGAAGCTGCTTTTCAGAAATTGCCTTGAAGACATCACTCTTGATGTCATAACCCATCTAAGTTCTATAGCCCTGCAGCTAGTGTCTGAACTGTCCAAGTCAACGCCAAATAGGCAGTCCACCATCGATTGAAATGACTAAAAAAAAAAAAAAAAAAAAAAAAAAAACTTGAAATTGCAGTATTTATTTCACTTATTTATTTTGACGAATTGCTTTGATCTAATTTGATTTTTTTACACAAATATCTGCAACCGGTATTTGTCTGCTATATTTCCAGGAATTTTCTATTCTTTAGGAAATGATTCATTTTTGTTTTATCGAGGCAGGTCCATTTTTGTCCATCTGCATTTGTGTGTGGATGTGTTTATATTGTTCTCATTGTGGAACACTTTGTTCTCTCAGCACTGAGACAGGAATGGAAAAGAGATGGCCTTTATCTCTTAACTTCGTTTCTGTCCCTCAGTATGATCAATCCATCTCTGTGTGTGTCAGTTCCGTTTCGTCAGTAACCATAATGGTCAATTACTAAATGAGAATTGATCACTCAGTGGCCAAATGCTGTTGCTTTAGAAACCCTGCATACTGTCTCGTTATTTTAATTAATCAATGACTAGATTAGATTAGCCAGTTGCCATTTGATCATCAACATAAGACTGACTAATCATATTGTACACTAAGGCAGGTGCTTAGGGGAAAATAGTTGTTTAATTAATGTGTAAAAATATTTATCCAGATAAACAAGATATTTGCAAATCTATTGTAGAACATTAGAGATATTTTATTTTTTTCATCAGGTAGAAAACTGCTAGCCTTAACCCATTTTGTCCCATCATTCCAGATGTGGACCATTTATACAAATTTAAATGTGGCATAGAATATAATTATATAATAAGAATATTAATTAATATAATGATACATGTAAGTTCTAGATTATGATTTCCAACATCTTTTAATTCACTTATGTTAATTTTATTGAAATATTCTCAGAATTAAGAATTTGGAACTTAATAGGTTAAAGTCACTGAAAGAGGTACCACACCATAGAAAATTTATCCACTCAACAAACATTGTTAGGGACAAAGTAAGTTATTCTATGTTAGCTGTTAAGGACACAGCCATGTATAATTCATAGTTCCTGTCCATAAGCAAATGATAAGTTCCTGGCAGAGATAAACTGATAAGGCAATAATTTCAGTAGAATATAGTGAGTACAAATATTTTAAGTGGAAGAAATGAACTGTTCCTTAGGCCTGGAGAAATCAGGGAATATACACACAGAAGAGATATAGTTGAGAAGATCCTTGAAAGATCAATAGGCAGTCTCAAGGTAGACCAAGTGATTTATTACAAAGCCAATGATGAGTTCAATCCAAACTCATACAGATAGTTAGCCCACATAATTAAGCTCTAACTCTGTGGACTTTACTCCCAGAATTCCAGCTTTCCAAATATGGATGTATGAGCTTTCTGTCAAAATATAGATGTAGTGATAGATTACTTCAATTTACTTTGGTTCTACCATTTTATTTTCAGTATCAGAAATTAGTCAGCTATGAGTAAGGTCTTTTAGGGAGGCCAAAGCTTGGTAACTGGATTACTACCAAGAAGTGAGTTCTTGGGTCAGACTCAGCTGTAGGCAACAGAAAAGTCCATTCAGAAATAATACAGCCTATTGAATAGTAGCATGAATTTTAAGCAGAAAACAAGTCTAGACTATATTCCTTAATTTTAGTACTTTAACCTTGTCACTCATTATTGTAGGTATTATTTTCACCACTGATCATAAAACCTGCTCTTTGTAAAAGTTGCTATTACTAAGGGCTTATATGTACTGGATACTGTACTAAGTTCCAAGGAACTTCTTTTACTTCAGTCATGAGTGAGAAGTGACCAGCCTTGGGATACATAAGAAAGGTATAAACCAAGGGAAGAGATGGGCACCCTGCTATGGTGATATAGACATAAAATCAAAACGGGAACTGTGGTGAGGTTAACTTTTTGCAGAACCATTTAATGTAGGTGGGATTCCTGATGTTTCCTCTGCCGGTAGATGTGATGGGTTGCTGAACCTTGGACAGCAGGGAAATTTGGATGTATGCACATGGAGAATATGGAGGGGGCAGGGGAGAGAGAGAGAGAGAGAGAGAGAGAGAGAGAGAGAGAGAGATTGATTATACCACCTCTACTATTCCCTTTCTCAGGTCTTCCAAGTATGAAAACCACTTTAAACGTGGCATTAATTAGGCACTTCATTAACGAAAATTATTCACAAGAACTTAGGGAAGGAGCCTCCACCTAAGACTGTCTTCACAATAGCCCCCAAATGGCAACTGCTTCAAAGTTTTAGAATTAAATCATTACTAATTCTGACCCTTTGGGCCAAGAAGATTCATATTCACTCAGGTAAGTGCTTTATTCATTGAAATACCTATTACTGTCAGGAGTTATTCCAGCCCATCTGTATAGATTCCATAGCTTGCATTGCCTAAGACATTAGAAATGGATTGTCTTGTAGTTTTGGAGACTAGAAGTTTGAAATCGAGGTGTTGGTACTACTATGCTCCTTCTGAAAACTATAAGGGGATCTTTTCTTGCCTCTTTGTAGCTTCTGTTGTTGTCAGCAATCTTTGGTGTTTTTCAACTTGCAGCTGTATAACTCCAATCTCTGCCTTTGTCTTCATGGGGCATTCTCCCTCTGTATTGTTTTCTCCTCTTAAAAATGCAAATCCTGTTGGATTAGGGGCCCATTGTCCTTCAGTCTGGCATTATTTTAACTTAATTGCACTTTCAGTGACCCTATTTCCAAATAGAGCCCAATTGTGAGGTCCTGAAAGTTAGAACTTCCACATATCTTTTTTGGGGGCAGGGGCATACTTCAACTCATAATACCATCCTCTTACTTTTTTCAAATCCTATTCAATGTCTGTAGTCATCTCATTACTCATTCCTGAGCTCTGATTTTTCTACTCTAGGTCTTGTGCTTTTAATTATATGTTGATATATTATTTATATAGATGTGAGAAAATGACATCCTGGAACTGGTTAGGTATTATCATCCAGGCTTTGGTGTTGCATGGGGTGCCCAACACTCTCAGCTAAGCCTCGAAATTCTCCTGTTAAACATATTCAATTTCACAGAACATCAACATGGGATAAAGACACTGTGAATATGATGAATCAAGACACAAACAAAACAACTCTATAATCATGTCTGAACACAGAGCAAAATATAAACATTATCCAAACCACAGAAATGACCAAACATGTATCTTGACTAATGGGAGAGACAGCTGCTTTTTCTCTTTATCAATTACAGCTTTGCCTTGGTCTTATCTCCCCTTCTTCTAGATTAGATTAATTAAAATAAATGATTAATATTACTAACACTTCCTGAGAGCATTTAATACAGAGTAAAGCCCTACTTCCTTAAATCTTCCCTAAATCACATAGCACAACCCCAAATTGTAGAGTAAATTCTTTCCAACATCCTTTTCCTGAGATGCCCCATCATTCAATTGTGTACAATCTCACTGCAACAAGCAATCAACCCAACTTGTTTAACTAAGAGTGTGTGCCTGACAATATTTGACTGGAAGACAGTAGTAGGCATTTTAATAATGCATATGACTAAAATGCGATAACTGAACTAGGAAATATGTTTGGCATGCAATCACTCTATCAAGTGATTATCATATTATAAGCAATGATTGTATTTATAATAGTAATAATTGCTATACAAATAAAAGGTTAAAATGTGGTTGTATCTTTTATTTTACAAATGAAATTAAACTCAAGTTTCAATACAATTTGGTATCAGATCTAGTGTTTTTCTCTTTCCTGTGTATATGCTACCTTCCTTTGAATGCTAATAGAAAAACAAAGCCAAAAATTACTAGAAAAATTATCAAATCCATGGGGGATTAGGTGTACCCAATTTTTGCACCCAGTTGTGGGATGGGGAGGGGTAGGCCTGAAATATCATTATTTGGCTGTTGCCATTACTTCTGGATCCCCATGGTGTCACAGTTGGAAATCTGTCCTATTCTGTAAGGACAGGAGGTTAGAGATCTTTGAGGCAGAAGGATCTGAATCCCTCAGCTCCCAGCACTGTTTTGATTCTCCAAGTGATGACTATTCTTGAGTCCTTCTATTCCAGCCACAGCCATTCCATCAAGATGTTGGTCACATCCAAGAGTGCTGTGTTAAAAGTGGGCCAGGCACCTGCCGGCATAGACTGAAAGCACTCTTCTTCCTCTCTCTAGGGGGCGCTGCCTCTCAAAGGTAGAGAACTCATCTTATTGAGATCCTCAGTCTGCATCTTCTCTCTCTAAAATTTATTGGTGTAATGTGATTACACATCGCAGTGGCATTCAAAGGGATACAGTCATGCATGCACCTATCTTTTGGTGTGACTCCCTTCTAACCCCATTCTGCTACACCTTCCTCCCTCCCTGTACATGCTAGTAAGGTTGTTAGTGATATCTTCATAGTCAGAAACATCTCTTTATTTTCATTGCCTCTTTAATTTCTAGAGTTTTAAAATTCTAAGCATATCTGGGAAGGAAGAAACCTCTGTTTCTCCATGAAAGGAATGATTTCCAAGGATAATATGGAGGCTTTGTAAGCCCTATCTCAATTGAACAGAGAAGAAAGAAAATATTGTAAAGACCTGCCTTGAATGCTTAGTGGGGGCATCGTGTTGTAGGTATGTGACACACAATACAGTGTCTTTACTTCTGAATGGCTGCTTACTTGGGACTGTTTAATTTACATCAGAAGTTGACTTCCGTGGTGCAGTTTACTTTGACAATTTAGAAAATCAATACATTCTGCCATCTTATATACTATCCCAGATTTCTTTATGTTAACTAAATTTATCCTAGTCAAATTTCATCAAAACATTATTAACTTTTGCTCAAAATGACAATGTCTTAATATTTTCAAAAATATAATTTTAAAAAATCCTTCCAGGAAAAATCATATTACCAACAAAAGTTAATATTTCTTTAGCTGCTAGCTCTTTTTCCCCAATGAAACAATTATTCTTAGAATGGAATTTTTAACAAATATGAAATTGTCTAGCTGACATCTATCAACAACAGTTTGCACTGTAGAAAAACAGACAATAGTAATGCTTATTTTAAATTCTAACCAAAGCTTTGACTCTGTTTACTCACTCTTCTTTCCTCCTTACTATCCTGCCTCCATGCCTCAGTCTCAGATACAAGTTTTAAAATCAAATTATTGGCTTCTGCCCAAGTGGAAAAATTTGGGTTCTGCCTAAGGGAAGCATGTTGGGTAGATTACTGTGATTTGCTTGGATATCACTTTAGTCAATTACAGAATAACTGAGGTCTATTTGACAAGAGGTTGTTCTGGTATGAAAAGAGAAAGAGCCTTCTGCTATAATCAACTTGGAACTTCTTTGATTAAAAGTACTCAGTGGACGGGGGCGGGGGCACCCTAATGCACATGATGTACTTTCACAAATATATCAAAGTAAACCACTAAACTGAACTTGAGAAGGACGAAGGGCGAGGGAGTGGGGTAGGAAGTGGGGAAGGGGTTAAATGAGAAATGTGTGCATATATGCCTTTATCAGCATGTACCTAACAAAGATGTATGATTACAATGCACCAATTAAACATAAATAAGCAAATAAAGTACATCTTAGTGTCCTAGCACAGAGTGAGTCTGAGAGGATGGGTCTCAGAACAGATCAGTTTTTTCTGGATGCAGAAAAAGGTTTGGGAACATAACGTAATCTCCTGGGGCATCAGTTTATGAAAGTGGGTGAAAGAGTAGGAGTGATGGGGAGAGGGGCAAAAGGTGATGAAATTAAGATTAGCCTTCTTCTTATTTTGCTTTGGCTTCTCCCAAATCTTTGGTTTGTCTACTGTAGCACTTTGCATGTTTTGTAACAGGGAACTAAAATTAGTTTAAGATGAGAACAAATATTATGTCAGGCTTAGATTTTTTGTTTGTTTGTTTGCTTTTTGTAATACAGGGGGTTGAACCCAGGGTTATTCTGCCTCCAAGTTACATCACCAGACCCGTTTTGTATTCTTTGTCTTGAAACAGGGTCTCACTAAGTTGTGGAAGGCCTCACTAAGTAGCTGAGGCTGGCTGTGAACCTGCAATCCTCCTGTCTCAGCCTCTCAAGTGTTGGGATTGCAAGCATGTGCCACCACATCCCACTCAGGCTCGAATTTTTAAAATGAATTTAGGTTAAAAAAAATTTTTTTTCCAACTCCCGACACATCCTCTCCTGATTATACTCATTATTTTTTAAAGACTTTTTTTTTCAGAGATTTATTAGGTTCACAGTAAAACAGAGGAAGGCACAAAGGTTTTCAATATTCCCACTGCCCCAACACATGCATAACCTCCCCCAAGATCAACATTCCATACCTGAGTGGTATGTTTGTACAAGTGAAGAACGTACAAAACATAATCTCCCAAAGTCCATAGTTTACAATATGGTTCATTCCTGGTGTTGTGTATTCTATGGATTTGGACAAATGTTTAATGATCTGCATTCACTACTGCAGTACACAGTTTTTTTCAGTGCCCAGAGCAAAGATCCTCTGTGTTTTGTCTATTCATTCCTGTGCCATCTCAACTCTTGCTTATCTCAGAACACTCTGAGTTAATTTAGATTTGGAGGGCTTGCCTGCAATCTAGAAGGCTATGTGTGAGACACCTTCTATGTCTGCCATCACCGATCTCATTGTTCTGGGATGTGATTTCAGCCCTGGTGAAATCTAATTGTGATGATAGGAAAACACATTTCTCTGATGCTTTCAACTCATGCTTGATTCAAGGAGAGTATTTATTTATACCTGCTCTTTTCAATCAGACACAGTACAGAGAAAAGCTAATAGGATAAGCACAGCACTACCTTTCCATTGCACACTGATTCCAGTAAAAATTGAACTCTTGGTTCTCTGACACAGAATATTTGATAGGAGTTTTGATTATGTACTGCCCCATGTACTAAGCTACGTCCATGCATACATTATAAAACAGCAGAATTATCAGTCATTTTCCTCCACCTCTCATGTTATTTCTGATAATTAAAATTTTCTCTATTTTAAACATTATTGCTTCAAAAATTCTTACTGTACATTAATCAAGAATCAGAATTAAAGTATCTCTTCATTTTTATTCTTTTTTTTTGTGGTACTGGGGATTGAGATCAGGATCAGTCTACTTCTGAGCTACACCCCAGCCTATTTTTTAATTTTTATTTTAAGACAGGTTCTTGCTAGGTTGATGAGAGTCTCACTACTTGCTGAGGCTGTTCTTGAACCTGCAATCCTCCTGTCTCGGCCTTCCAAGTAATGAGATTACAGGTGTGTCTATCACACCAGCAAAGTATCTCTTCATTAAAGCACCCTATTGATCTGACTCAATGTCTTATTGTGTTGTTATAAAAGGGCTTGCAGCAGTAGCCAGACTCTTTTATGTCCTCCTCCAACCACATGAGGCTGCAGTAAGAAGCTCATCAGCCTCTGATCTTGGACTTCCTAACCTCCATAACTGTGAGACGTACATTTCTGTATAAATTACTCTGTCTCAGGTACTCTGTTTTGCCAGCACAAAATGGACTAAGGTTCACTTTAATAGGCTAAGTATCCCATCATATACTTTTGCAAATTTGGATTACTTTAACAAAGTGCTGGAATCCTGGCCTGTTCCTCACAGCAGTCTAAACTTAATTTATGAACAGCTACTTCCAGTTGTTGAACTTTACCTCAGCCCCAGACCACGAGGGTTCGACCTTTCCCCAGATCAAATGTTTTGTTATAAAATAACAAGAACTCAGTGTTATTATCACCAGATGGTAATAGCTGAGCAAGTTCTAATCTGACAACATGGAAGAAACTGTTCCTAGTCTCATTCTGTTGCTTCTATTTCATCATTTTTCTATTTATTGAGTTGATTGCTGCTTGATTGAAATAATTCATTTGTTTTTTCCAAATAACTTGTTAACAATGCCTTCTCCCTCTACATCCCCCAAGAATGTGTGTGTGTATGTGTGTGTGTGTGTGTCCTTCCCCTTTAAAATTCCTGGCTAAGTGCAATTTTAGTTCTCCATGGAGGATTTTCTTTCACTACGATTTAGAACATTTCTGCTAAATATTGTATAATGTTTTTGCAACATATTGAAAAGTCCCTTGGAAATGTTTGCATATCCCTTTAGTACCATTTGCAGCAGTGCTTAGAAGTTACTATGACAACTACCTTTAAAATTAAAAACAGAAATTAAAAGTTTTGCATAATTGAAAGGACTGTCTGACACAAAGTTAAAAATGGTAGGATTTTAACATAAGCCATGTCTAAGTGTATACATCTGTTTTTATTAGGACTTGATTTTAAGAATAATGATGGGGAAATGTGATTCTACTAGGTTTTCTTTCCATGTCAGATGTACCAATATCACTGTCAAAAAATAGTTATGAAAAGTTTCCAGGTTATATATTTTATGGAGTGTGCTTGGTTAACAAATTCTCCTCCCTGTGCACCATCAACAACAACAACAAAAGCAATCAATGAGTGCCTGCCTGCATGCTGTTCACTCCACCAGGTATCCTATACTTGCATATTATATATGTGCAGGACTCTGTAGGACTATGGTGAGAAGGAAATTTAATTTTCTAATTGTGTAAGGAGAACTGCATAATTTTTATGCACAATTAAATTTTCTTTTTGAGATAATCCTGCAAAATTGCCATTACACTCCCTGAGGCTTAGAGCAAAAAGATCCCTTCTTTCGGGCCCAGGCACTTGCAAATGGAAGGGACAGAATCCAAACCCAGGTTTGTGTACTCCAAAGGCAATTAATAGTTACATGGCTCTGTAAAATTTTTATATACTGTTTTGCTAAATTTGCCATTCCTTGCAATTCAGAGACAAAGGTTCTTGACATAGTGACAGAGCAGCAACAATCAAGAAGTGGCTCTCTCAGGCAATACTGAGATTCTTTGCACACCTCTGGCCTGACCCATGCCTATGCTCCTTTCCTGGCCATCTTGGAATAACCAACATCTATGTCATAGAGGGTGGACAGGGTTTGCATCTTGTCAAAGATAGGTTCTGGGAGGGTAGAGGACAGAGTCAAACACTACGTCCTAAAGCCATATTGTCTCGTATGACAGCCACTAACCACATGTGGCCTTCGAGCCTTGA
>PVLC010000349.1:179253-191753 GCA_004027655.1 Graphiurus murinus | reverse complement strand
TGGTAGGAGGGGAGGGCGAGATGGGAACTACATACAATGTGGATATCCAAAGCAGCAGTTTATGAGACAGAAATTGAGAAGTAATATCCAGAGTGTAATAGAGGCAAGAGAAACAGGCAAGATGAGAATACGGCATAGCCAGCAAAACAAGAAGTAGATGGACAAATTTCAGGGAAAGAGCTTTTGCCTAAGGCTGCGTGGGCTGAGCAGGTCCCTTGAAGGGGGCCAACCTGAGGCATAACTGTGGGACAGTTGCCTTCTTACCTAGGTTTTACTTGCTTGGCTCTGACACCAGGAATAAACCTTGGTCTCTTTCCCAGGGTCATGGCTTTTGTGTATTTCAAACCAGTAGGCGAGTCATGAGTATGCTTTCTCAGGAACTTTGGAGGAAGGTTGTGAGTATCATAGTGATGCTCAACTACCATCTTAGCTCTGAAAAAAGGAGGAAACCAAAGATATATTCATGAATCATTTCCACCATCTGCTAGTGGAATATGATTTGAATTATGGACAGACCCTGACCTATTATTGTTCTACTTAGTAGTTTTCAACTTTACAGTGGTGTGAAAGTGTTCTTCATTTAGGAGAAACCATGCTTAAATTTTTTATGTGCTTTTATTGTTGTTAAATTTTTAAATTTAGATCCTTTCATGAGCTACTGATATACACCCTGGTACTCTCTCATGATGCTGGGCAGGGGCAGTGAGCTGTTGACCTGTTGAGAGGGTCAGTTCTAGTGTACAATTTTGCTAGGCCAGGATGTTTGGTAGGTTAGATTTGTTAAATGCATTTTTGACTTACATTTTCAACTCAGGATTTGTTTATCAGAACATAACTACACTGAAAATTGAGGAGTGTCTCTACTCTGTCTCTTTTTCCTCAGTGATCCATTTAGTTTGGTATGCGCCAAATACTTTAGAAGCATAACCAGAATTCTCAAATTCACTCAACTGTATAATTGGAAACATATTTACTACTTTGAAAACCTTTAGCCAGATCAAAGCTGCTTATCAATGTCTGTATAAACACTGACAGTCTTGTAGATGGCATTGAAATTGCTGTATTTTTTTAAATTGACAAATGCTGAGGAGTTTAAATTGCAACTACACACACTGCTTGCAATTTTATGTTCTTTGCAAATTCTCATCATGTGTATTTCTGGAAATCTGAGAGATCCGAATTTAGAAGCTCATTTTCCTTTCTTTCATCTTCCTTAGTATTCTAACCTTGTTCTAAAACCAGCTCTATCTTCTAAAGAAAAGTTTCAAAGAAAGAAATCATGCAGATTTAATTTCCTTTCTTTTAGCTAATTCAGAGTGTCAAAACTGTTTACATTGCATTGCATTTTAAGCAAGGTAGTACTCTTTCTAGATTCTCTAGGGTTTTGGAAGAAAAAAAAAACCTGATTGAGGAATTTTAAAATTTCTTCTTTTCTAGAATATCAGCATTGGGTAAATTACTTACCTCTCTGAATTTCAGTTTTTATTGACAAAATTTGAATAATAATTCTTTATCTACTCATTCTGCTGGGTTGTTGAAATGATTAAATGAGGACACAGGATATGAACAAGGCTCTTTAATGAAAAAAGTACAACTCTGGAAGTGTGTAATATAGAAAACAGCAAGGGGTCCTGGGAGCTTAGTTATTTGATTAAGGGCATTTTCAAACAAAGAACAAGCTGGACTCCTTCTGGGTCAGCATTATTCTAATCACCTCTCTAAATACTTGAGTAAACAGTATGAGCCCCATGTTAGAGCAAGTGAACCATGTGCCTGGGGAAGATGCTTCTGAAAATATTAGAGGCTGAGCAAGAAGTCTGAAAGAGCTTGAAGTAATTCCCAAGCTTCAAATAGACAAAGATTATACAACAAAAAGGCAGCCTCATCTAATGAAAAAACACTCCAGAATTCTCCATGCTAAAGAGCAAAATCTTTATGAATAAACTTAAGCAAGTCAAAACTTGACCTTGGTGGCGCACGCTTGTAATCCCAGCATTCGGGAGGCTGAGACCGGAGGATCCGGGTTCACGGCCAGCCTCAGCTACCTAGTGAGGCACTCTGCAACTTAGTGAGACTCGGTTTCAAAATAAGGAATAAAAAATAGGGCTGGGGGTATAGCTCGGAGGTAGAATGCCCCTGAGTTCAATCCCCAGTACCGCCAAAAAAAAGAAAACCAAAAACCAAAAACCAAAAAACAAAAAAACTTGACCTTGGGCTCAACATTTGTCTTCTGTTAAATGGAGTCAGGCTAGTTTTTAATAGTCCTTCATATATAGTCCTTCAAGGGATGCTATCATTGTTAGGAAACAGATCTGTTGAAACATCAAAGAAGATGGGCATGGTGGCACATGTCCGTAATCCCAGTACTTGGAAGGCTGAGATAGGAGGATCACAGGTTTGAGGACAGCTTCAACAAGTAGTAAGACTTTCATCAACCTAGTGAGATCCTGTTTCAAAACAAAAAATTTAAAAAAGGGTTAGGGTTATAGCTCAGAGGTAGAATGTCCCTGGTTAAATCCTTGGTACCAAAAAAAAAAAAGAAAAAAAAAAAAAAAAAAAAAAAAAAAAAAAAAAAAGAATGCTAACAATCAACCCATTTAGGTTGACATTAGTATACTCATCTGATAGATAAAGAATCTGAAGCTTACAGGATAGAAGAATCTACCCAAAAGCATATTGCTCAAAGATGTGTTCCATAAATATTTGAGACAAAGTTTAAATTCCCAGATGAAAGATTCCAAAGCTCCAAATGCATGTTCTCTTGATTTCTACCATATTGTTCCTCAATAGTCTCAGCATAAGTTTCCTGTTACTATTTAGGGCCCACAACTGCAAAATGCATTCTAGTATAATCTTGTTGTTAAGCTGATATGAAAAATCACATGCACTCACACAGTTTCAATTTAACATTCACTATATTTCTGGATGATATACATTGATATTTCATCTTAAAATATATGGCCAAATCTTTTGTCACCTGGCAAAATATATCTGTAATCACCCTGGATTCTGATTATTTCTGGCCAGCAAGGCACAGCCCAAATCACACGGCTTCAGTTTCTAATTTAATGGAACATTAAGCATCCATTTCTGGTACCTAAATTATACAGTCTCTGTTATTTATAGAGCTTACATGCAAAGTGTTTAACTGAAAAATGGAAATAAAAATAGGAAATGGGTGAGTGCCTGCTATCAAGTCTCATAAGTGATCCCATAATGTTATTAAGTTCAGTAGGTAATAAGTGTTAAACAATTTTAGAAATTTTAAAATTAAGACTTAATTATTTTCTTTAGATAATGAGCTTCTAATTTTCTTTTGTGCTCCAAACGTATGCTTCCATAAATAGTCAACTTATCTATACTCCATATAATACCATTTAGACATCTCTCGTTCTCGATGGTGGTGCAATAATACCCCTCCCTCCAACCATCTATTCCTCCCTTCCTTCCCGCCCTCCCTCCCTCCTTTCCTTCCTTCCTTCCTTCCTGCCTGCCTGCCTGCCTGCCTGCCTGCCTCCCTCCCTCCCTCCCTTTCTCCTTCGTGTAATAAATCAATTCTGCAATATATACATCAGAAGTGGATGCTAACAGTGCACTTGCTCAACGGGGTGGAACTTTGTCAAACGCAGTCTCAAAATTCCACTAAGAAAAGGAAATTACATAATCTGAATTCTGCCTTTTGCTGCAGACATTAAAATGCATATTTTATTATTTTATTGATTTGTCAACATGTGGGAAATAAAATTCCTCCTGATTGATTCTGAAGTTAAAACAAGTACTTGGTAAGGACAGGGCATGGATCTCCATGTAAGGAAAATAGTCTGCCATCTTATTTCACTGATTGTTTATTTAAAAGCTGTTGGAAGTGATGGACTCTCTCTCCCCACTTGCAACTTGTATGTGGTCAAGAGACCTCCCATAAGACATTCCAGGCCTCTCTTCGTATGTAACTGCAGCCCTGTGTGTCCCATGCAGGCATGTTCTTTTCTTCATCAGGTTATTCCATTGGATACCACCCACATTCTTTCAGTTTCCTAAGTATCACTTGACTTTTTCTGAAGCTTAGGGGCATCAGATAATTTTTGCTACAATACACAAAGGTGTAGAAGGAATATTAAGCACTTAGAATCCTGTCTTTCTCTCTCCCAGGAGACTTCTTCATCTGGGCTGCTATTCTAAGGAGGTCTTCGGCTCGTTGCCATCTTTCTTGGTTTCTTCTCTTTTTATCTACTGTCATCTTCCCATATTATCTCCACATATACTACATCCTTCCAAGCTTTTCCAATTATTTCCAATCTGTTATATGCAGAAATTTAACTCTTTCTTTCTTACTCTTTGCCAAACCATATCATACTGTGAAGATATTCTTTCTAGAAACAGAGGTTGTTTTGCTAACCACAGACAGTTTTCTGCTCTCAGGAACCCTGTAGTTAATACTAACTATATGTTAAGCTAGTCATTTTCCTCCTTCTAGCCTCACATTTCTGATAGAATTTTACCTTATGAATTATGTAGGACTAAATAGCATTATCTCCAATGTATGGACAAAAAGACCTGAGAGTTTCAGTGATTTGCAGATGGAAAATGACAGGTCTAGAACTAGAACACAGATACTCTGGCACCAAGTGAACTGCTGGGTCCTACTTCACAAGTATGTGGAAGGTGCATGAACATTTGGTTGCTCCTGGAGCAGCACACTGTAATAAGTCCAGCACAATCATTGCTGAGCTCAGGTCTAAGAGTGCAATACACTGTCTTCTCATAATGGGAGAAAATGAGGTCAACTAGTACAGGAAGAAGAAATGAAGGAGAAGGAAAGCCATGCTGTATGAACAAATTTATATAGTGGGAATTAGATTAGGTTATCAGCCTACTTCTGCCACTAACTACTTACCTAGACCATGGACTCATCTACCAGGCACATCATAGCAGGAAACAGGTGGCTAACGAGAGTTCTTGGAAGAGATTATTTACAGTTATAAGAGGGTAAAGGAATAGCAATGGTGACATAAACCCACTGGGATTAGCAACCTAGGGAAATTGCTACTATCCCTAGTGCAATGAGAGAGACCCAGAAGCCCATGAAACTTAGCAAACAAAAATTAGAGAAATAAATACTCCAACTTTTCTTTCTCCTCATCCTCTGATCTCCTTCCAGGCCTCCTGTTAGCCAAACTCAGCAGGAGGCCAGAGGGTTTGGGAGGCCATCAATGCAGTCCATAGACATCAGCCTCCCAGAGCATGACACAGAATGGAGAAAGGAGAAGAGTGGATGTGGAGAGATGAACAAACAAAAAACCCTATTCACAATTATTAGTAATGACAATCTCCTGGTTAGAACAAAAGTGCCTATTTCTATTTCGTTTTGCTTTGTTGTAATATAATTGAATGAGGGATGATTATTCCAAAGGCTTAGGTAATATCTCAGTACATATTATTTGCAAGACAATGTTCTGCCAGAGAAGTACATAGGCACTCATATGAAAATTTGTTATATACATCTGGCACCTTTATTTCTGAAGTGTTTTAAGATAATTTGCCCATTATTTCACAGTCTCTGTGTGGTATCATTGGGGAATGGTAATCTCGACTATTTAAAGGCACCCAGGATAGTAGCAGAGTGAAGACAATCCCTTCTGAGGCTGGTAGTCCTTAACCCTAGAGAATGATAAAATGCTTCTTTAGTAGCAATGACCATGGTTCTTAGAAACATGTATGGGGCCTGATTCCTTTAGCAAAGGGTCTTATATCAACAAAGGAGTTTTGTAATTACATCCAAGCAAAAATGAGGTACTTGATAAATAATAGTGTCTGAGAAGTTAAAGTCCCCACCATTACCAGGCCAAGAGAATCAAGAGCACAGGGACTGATCTCTGTTTTTTATTTTTGTTTGATTACAACTGGAGGCTTTCACACTGATAGGGGCATAGTTCCAGTTTAAAGGAAGAAATTCTCTGAGGTTTTGAATTTTATTCTTTTGGATATGTAATGATAAAGGATTTGTGACATACTGTTTTAATTATAAGGACATTTAAAGTAGTGCTTAGTTTGCATATGAAAGCCCCAAGCTCAGTAGATGGATATGATCACTCTATACATTAACAATGAGAGGGAAGTTAAAGGAACAGAGGAGAGAAGAGAAGATGAAGTGAAATATTCATATCCCATGAACAGGATATGAATAGTTTGATAAAAATTTAGGATTGATGTTTCCAGATGTAAAGGTCCATTTTGGTAAGGAAGAGCAGAGTGATGGAGGCCAGTCCAGAAGACATCTGCTTTAGGGAAACATGATTTGCTAATTGGCTGTGATTTGACTGTTGTCTACCCTCTGAAATTCATTTTGAAATGTAATCCATAATGCAATAGTAATAAGAGGTAGGTCCTTTAGGAGATGATAAGGTCATGAAGGTTCTGCCCTCATGAGTGGCATTTGTAGTTTATAAAAGGGCTGAAGGGAGCTAGCTGGACCCTTTGTGTCCTTCTGCCTCTTGCCAGGCAAGGACACAGCATTTTCCCTTCCCACTAGCCCTCAGAAGTATAAGAAACAAATTTCTATTGTTCATAAATTACCCAGTGTACAGTATTTCATTATGGCACAAATGGACTAAGATACTATTAATCCATCAACTCATTCATTCAGCCAGGATTTATTATAAAACTACTATGTGCCACGCATTCTTCTAGATGCAGAGAAATACAGAAAAAGACAGACAGGATCAATGGCCTCATAGAATATGCAGTGAGCAAGTGATGCTTGACAGGAAAGGTAGGGAAAGTCTGTGCAGATTTGGATAAGAAGTTTGGATTTTATTCTATGTGTAGCAATGTAGCATTGATAATCTAGATATCCACAAATTATAGAATGTTCTAACATAGCTGGTGTTTAAAAGAGAAAGATTTATTGCCTCACATAGTAAATTCCACAAGTAGGGTAGCTCCAGAAACAGTTAACTTAGTACCTCAATACTATCCTCTGAGACCCAGGTATCTTACGCCTGGATGTTTTCATCTTTAATTATTGCTTTTATCTGCACAGTTGCAAAATGGCCACCTAAGTTATATTCTGCAACTTGCAGATGTGAAACATTTTAGAGAGGAGAATTTATTAGTTAGGAGTAGATTTAGTGGCAATAACTGAAATAATCCAAATAAAAATGTCTTAAAAAGATAGAAATTTATATCTTTTGTGAAAAAAAGAAGTGTGGATTTAAGGAGTTCATGGTTGATAAGTTGTTTCCTTGAAGTTGTCAGAGAGTTCCTTTCAACTCTCTACCCCATCATCCCTAGGATAAGCAGCTCATCCTCAGAAAAAAAAAAAATATGACTGCTGGAGTTCCAGGACTTTGTGTGTGTGTGTGTGTGTGTGTGTGTGTGTGTGTGTGTGTGTGTGTGTGTGTTAGGAGGATTACTGGGGATTAAGCCCTGGGGTGCTTTGCAATGAAGCTAAATCTCAGTCCTTTTTATTTATTTATTTATTTTTATTTTGAGACAGAGTCTCACTGAGTTGTCCATGCTGGCCTTAAGCTTGGATCCTTCTGCTCCAGTCTCTTGAGTAGCTGGAATTACAGGCATGTGCTGCCACACCTAGCAAGTTCCAGGTATTTGAAGGAAGACTTTAAGAGTACTTCCCAGAAGACTCTCAAAATTTCTACATAAACATTATCATGTAGACTTAATTGCAATGGCACATTTATGGCAATGGAATGTACGAAATGTGGTCTAATGGCAGAATATCAATATTTTTTATTAAAAATATCAAGAACCTATTAACAAAGAAATAAGGGGGCAAATGAATACTGGGGATAAGCAGGAAGCTCTTGGTACCAAGAAGTATCTTCTTTTCTATATGTCTTAATTGGAGAGCAAGGTTATTTACAAACACATTACCACAGCTTAGTTGTGTAGTATCTGAAATTAGGAGAAAAAGTTTTCAATGAGAAAACATTAATTTAAAATCCAAGATTTGTTTATATATAAGCTATGCAAACTTATGTAGGATATTTTATCTCTCTGAGGTAATTTGCTAATATACAATAAAAATGGGTTATAAGTTAAGAAAGTTTTTCCGAGAGTATTAAATAAAATCATACATTGCAACAAATGGTGAGAGTATTAATAATTAAAAAATGACTTCAGAAGGGAGCTGTATTTCAATATTGGAATCATCCTACTAACATGGCCCATCTGATCACTTAATAGAAGTCAATGATCCTGGGTAGACTTTATTCCCAAATGCAGTAGAGGAGGACTCAGATCACTAGCAGCTCTCTAGGCTTGTGTTTCTGACTATCAGAACTTGGCCTTCAGTCTAGAGAAGACATAAGTTCTTTCTTCTGAAAACAACCATTAGTTGTATTTGCCACTTTACATTTGAAGACTCTAGGACATTTTAGAATTGTTTTAAATCGGGAGCTCAGCTTGCAAAATGCAAATTTTCACGACATATGGTATGGAGTACAACTAATGCAAAAGTTCCCCAAAGAAGATGAAAATCCTCAGAAACTAAAAATATTTTCTTTAAACAACCTTTGTCAGTGCAGCTGCTTCTTTGTGAGACCAGCTGTTTCTAACCTCCAAAGGGTATTTCTCACATGGGACTGAATTTTTTTTAATGATTTAATTCTTATGGTTCAAACTGAATTATGTGTGTAATGTTTTTACCTATCTACCACTGCAAGTAAGTGAGAGGGACAATGAGAGAAATAAAAGGCTGAGGGACGGTTTATGAAGAGTTATGTATATGAATTCAAAGTGAGGTAGTGAGGAGGGGGAGGCGAGCAAGATAGCCAGGAAAAAGCAGGATGTGAGAATAAGGATGTTGTTGGTAGTGAATAGCCACAGAGAAAGTGAATTAGGATATGCTCAGTCTGAAGAATATTAAATTTTATACCATATTGACCAAAATACAGAGAGTCATTGAGTATGAGGCTCAGTGATTGCTGGAAATCCCAGATCCCCACTTTTTATCTTTGGGACTTTGGCTGAGGCCAAAGTCTTTGAACCTCAATATCCTAATTTCCTTCCTTCCTTCCTTCCTTCCTTCCTTCCTTCCTTCCTTCCTTCCTTCCTTCCCTCCCTCCCTCCCTCCCTCCCTCTCTCTTTCTTTCTTTTCTTTTTCTTTTTTTTTTTTTGGTACTGGGGATTGAACCCAGGGGCATTCTACCTCTGAGCTATACCTCCAGTCCTATTTTTGTTCTTTATTTTGAAACAGGGTCTCACTAAGTTGTGGAGGGCCTTACTTAAGTAGCAGAGGCTGGCCGCAAAACCAGACCCTCCTGTCTCAGCCTCCCAAGTACTGGGATTACAAGCATATGCCTAAAATGATAGCAATGTCCATCCCATAAGGTAATTGTGAATATTAATTGAAGCAATGTTTATGAACTAGCAGAATGCTCCCTGGCATATGCAGAACCCGTGACAAATTTAATGATTATTATTATGATGTACATGTTGCATCAAAAGCTCACATTTATAAGACAATGAGCAATAGATTAAAAATAAATAAAAATAGAATTATTTTTCTTTTAGGAAGGGCTAAAGGGAAAAATAAAACTGCAGTCATCTGCCTGTCCTCAAATTGTCAGCCTTTTTTTTTGATACTCAAAACAGGATTTTTACTATTATTCAGTCTATGAACCTTGAAGACATTCTGCAAAGTTAAATGGGCCAACCACACACAAAAAATTTCTGCATGATCCCACTTACATGAGGTATCTAAAGTCATTAAACTCATGGAAACAGAATTTGGTTGCCAGGAGCTTGGAGAATGGGGCATGGGAAGCTGTTCAGTGGATACCAAATTTCAGTAATGAAAGTTTAAAAAAAAAAAAAAAAGACTAGAGAAATGTTGTACAATAATGTAAAAATAGTTAACAATACTTCAGTATGCACTAAAATTATACAAAGGGTAAGTTTATGTTATGCAGTTTTAACAACAATTTAAAAAGAAATTCTGATACTGACAGAACATGGATGAACCTCAAATACATATAAGTGAGATGAATTGGCCATAAAAGGACTCCAGGTATCCCAGGTACATAGGATAAGTTCATAGAGATAGAAAGTACTGTGGTAGTTTTTAAGGGTTGAGAGATGGAAGAATGGGAAGCTATTGTCTAATGGGTGAGGTATTACTGTGTGAGAAGAAAAAATATTCTGGAGATAGCAGGGATGGTTGTACAACCATGTACAGGTACTTAATGCTATTGAACCATAAATGTAAACATGGATAAAAAATGTTTGTTTTGTGTGTCTGTGTGTGGTGCTGGGGATTGAACTCAGGGGCAATATCCCTTAGCTCTATTTTTATTATTTATTTTAAAATAAGGTCTTGCTAATTTGCTGAGGTTGGACATATACCTGTGCTCCTCCTGTCTCAGCCTCCCAAGTACTGAGATTACAAGAGTGCACCACCATGCCTGACTTGTTTTATTATAATTTCAAAAGAAAAAAGAAAAAAAGACTGCCTTTTTGGGTTTTTTTTTGTGGTACTGGGGATTGTACTCAGGGGCATTCTACCTCTGAGTTACATCCACAGCCCTATTTTTATTCTTTATTTTGAAACAGGGTCTCACTAAGTTGCAGAGTGCCTCACTAGGTAGCTGAGGCTGACCGCGAACCCGGATCCTCCGGTCTCAGCCTCCCAAATGCTGGGATTACAAGCATGCACCACCACGCCTGGCTAAGACTGCCTTTTTGTGATGGAGCTTACTAATGTATCTTCATAACTGGATTGTCTGATACCAATGTCATCAACTGAGTGCTTAAACAGCTACTGTACTCAAGGCTCATGAAAGAGACCCACTTTCTTATGCAACATATAATATTTCTATGTACTGTGAGAGAAATAAACGTTGCTAAGACACAATCATCTAAGGATTTGGCCTCTATAAGCACAAGAACACAAGGATGCTAATGAGGTTTCTTAAACTCAGGACTTTAAGAAGATGGCAAATAGATTATTGAGCATGTCTCAAAACAAAGGAGAAAGAGAGGCAGAAAAAGTATTTAAAGAAATAATGGCTGATCATTTACCAAATTAGGTGAAAGACAAATTTGTAGGCCCAAGAATTTAGTAAAGCCCAAACAATATAAATATAAAAATAAACATAAGCCCCAAATAATCAGAGCACAGAAAATTAAACTTTTTTTTTTTTTTTTTTTTTTTTTGGCGGTACTAGGGGTTGAACCCAGGGGCCTTCTACCTCCGAGCTACACCCTTAGCCCATTTTTTTTATTTTTTATTTTAAAACAAAGTCTCACTAAACTGCAGAAGGCCTCACTAAGTAGCTGAGGCTGGCCACGAACTTGGATCCTCCTGTCTCAGCCTCCCAGGTACCGGGATTACAAGAGTACAACCACCACGCCTGGCTCATAAAATCAAACTTTAAGAAAAATCTTGAGAGCAGCCAGAGATCTTTTTTTCCTTTTTAATCTCCCAAAATTATTCTTAGTGATTAGGGTTGAGAATTAGTATCATGGGAGAAATCTAACTAAGGAGTATCTATGCATTAAGAAAAAAAAAAAAATTTCAAAAGACAGAAGAGGAGTCATACATGGAACACAGATTTATAAATCAATTACCCCAATGGGAATTTAGTCAATAGGTCAGAATTTTCAAAGCATCTTCATGAAAATTTTCCCAACAGCCTTGAATATCTGCAAACTTTGTGAGCAGCTGCTATACTGAAAGCTCCCTAGGATATTCCCATGAGCAGAGAAGTGTGAGAACTGATTCTTTACAAGATATTCCCCTCCGGGCACCACTTCCTACCTACTTTGTTGGTGAGGAAGCTCTCAGGATCACTCAGACGTTCTGAAAAGATGGTGTTACTTAGCTGATCTTTTTTTTTTTTTTTGCGGTACTGGGGATTGAACTCAGGGGTATTCTACCTCCGAGCTATACCCCCAACCCTATTTTTTATTCTTTATTTTGAAACCGAGTCTCACTAAGTTGCGGAGAGTGCCTCACTAGGTAGCTGAGGCTGGCCGCGAACCCGGATCCTCCGGTCTCAGCCTCCCGAATGCTGGGATTACAAGCGTGCGCCACCACGCCCGGCTCAGTTAGCTGATCTTTTTGAGAGACAATGAAACAGGTTAGAAGAAGCCTCTTTTTTTTTTTTTTTCTTTTTTCAGAAATTAAGGCAATTGTGAATTGAGCCGCTATAAACATTGATACACATGCATCGGTCTGATAGTTTGGTTTCCATTCTTTTGGGTATATACCCAGTAGTGGAATTGCTGGGTCATATGGTAGATTCATTCCCATTCGTCTGAGGATCCTCCATACTGTTTTCCACAGCCAAGATGTCCATCCACAGATGAATGGATTACAAAACTATGGGATATATACACAATGGAATTTTACTCAGCCATAAAGAAGAACAAAATCATGTACTTTGCAGGGAAGTGGATGCAACTGGAAAACATTATGTTAAGTGAGATTAGCCAGTCACAAAGAGTAAAGAAGCATATGTTCTCCCTAATATGCGGATGCT